>CAUYRT010003813.1:0-93502 GCA_963574885.1 Lepilemur ruficaudatus | reverse complement strand
GTTGTTATGCAAATGAAATTTTATTTATCATCAGATTGGTAATAAATGAAACATATAACAAATACCATATGAGAAGCAGTGTGGTACAGCTGATGGGGAGAGAGGAAATGTTGTAGTCATATACAGAAGAGGCTGGTGATGGCTATGCTGCAGGAGCAAATAAAGAGGGACCTATCCAAACTTAGCAATTCTTGCAACATCATCTAAGGGGAGATCTGAAGGACTGTTAGCCAACAGAAGGGGAGAAAGAAGAATGTTCCAGATAGAGGAACCAGCATGTGCAAAGGTTTTGTTTGGCAGGTAAGATAAGGGCACAGGGGCAAGAGACTTGAGAATGTTCTTAAAGATTGTTCGGCTGATCAACCATGAGGTCTGGAGTGAGTGGAAGAGACATAGAATTCATAAGAAGCAAGGTAGACTGGAGCGGATGGATAATTTAGCAGTCAGGAAAGTTGCACATGGCCAAAGAAGCCTTGTAGTGTGTTGGAGACATCGCAGGAGGTAAACTGAGGTTTTGTCTTGCTAACAGGGTTGACAGTGAAGAATAGAGCTGTGAATGTGGGATAAAATTGGTATAGACAGGAAAGTCACTGGACGTGGGGATGTTAAGAGGACAGAGTGAGTGAATACCCACACCCACCAAATAACACAGACACGTTAGTATTGGTAGAATTATATGGAGTTTCATATCAATACATTTGGAAACACTGAGTTAAAGTGAAACAAGTCTTTGTTGCAGGCCTTCTCAACACTTTTATGCACTGCGAAGTTCTAAGCAAGGCATATAATGTGCATTTGGGCCCAACAGGTTTGAATTTAAAGATTTTTTTTTTTTTTTTTAGAATCACTCAGACTGACTTATTTTTAAGGCTGTCTTGTACCAGTGAAAGGACAGCATTTTAAAGAAAGAATTGATTTTATATCCCTGATAAGGCTTACTTCATTAATCACTCTACTGCAGCTTTAGGCAGTAGTACTCAGACTGGTGTAAAGAGAATCCATCACTCACAGCACTTGCAAAAGCAGAAATATGTGGGCTGCATGCCAAGAGACTCTGATCCAGTAGGCCTGGGCTCAGGCCTGGAGATCTGTACTACATCAGGCATGTCAGGTGATTTGAATATGGAGCCAACACGTGGCCTGGATCCAGCTGGGCCTGCACAGCTTATTGGCTATGTATTAGAATCATCCAGAGAGTCTTTAAAAATTCCAATGACCAGGCCATGCCTCAGACCAATTAAATCCAAGTCTCTGGGGTTGCATCAGTATTTTCTTAAAGCTCCCAGGTGATTCCAACATGAAGCCATGGTAGAGAAACGGTGCCCCTAAAGATTTGGTGTGGAAAACCTTAAGCTTCTTTGGCTTCTCAGGACTTGGAAATACTTCGTAAGGTCTGTAGCTAATGCTCCAGTAAAAGCTGGGCCTGCCTCTGGTTTAATTAGCTTATCAGAGAAAGCTGCCTAGAGATTTCTCCTTTCTTGGGGGAGAAAGGATTCTTTCAGAAAGCAGCTCTTAGCCCCTTTCTCTGAACAATACAAAAGGGAAATTTCTGAATGGAAACAAAACTCTCAACTAATATAAAACTGACTTGAAACAGAACCACTAAAAAGAAATAAATAATCCAAAAAGTCTTCTTTCCCAAGAGAACTGTGGTTCTGTCCCAGTTTAGCTATTATGTCTCCACATCACCAACTTCTTACAACAACAAGAACTTGCTTAATGTGAATTTCACAATCAGTTTTACAGCTTTGAGCCTAAATTTCACTAATTTCTTATTAAATGGTTCTGACATTACCTCTCTTTACTGAAATACTCAGCAACTCCACAACCTATCAGAAGGAAAACTTCGCATGACAGAGTAGAGCCTTGGAGCACATCGTCCATGGACTGTGCTTTGTCTCTTCTCTCTGCTCCTGCCCACTCTGGCCTCCTGAAAGGACACAATGGATGCACAATAACGAGGGACAATATTCGGGATTATGGCATCCCTCTGCCTTTTCCTGATAAAAATGTAGGCTTCATCTACACAGCATTAAGATCATTATTTTAATTATAAGACCATGATTTTTTATCCAAAAGCCTTAGAGCCAGATGTTTTTCAGAATTCAAATTCTTTTATATTGAGGAATATGTGTATTCTGTTGCACAAGCACAGTCTGGAACAGCAGTTTATAATCAAAGATGGATATTTCTGCAGCAAAACAGAGCATAAATTGCCTCATCACTTCAGGTCATGTTTTTGCCACCAAATGGGCTTGCACCAATTTTATAAGAAACATTTTTGGGTTTTAGAGTTTGTTTGGCTACTAGAGTTGTAGACTGGTAGAATTTTATACTTTTTGGTCAAAGAAACAAATGCTGAGCTTTATTTGTAAAATTCCAATTAATTATTAAAAAATTCTTCTTGATTTCTTTTTTTAAAAATTTTCTTTTTAGCTTCTTTCTGTGGTTTTTATAAGCAAACTATAAATGAACAGCGGATATATTTGAGTAAGGATAGGGACCATTTTGTCTATAAACTCATTTAATTTTAATAAAAACTCAAATAGGGATTATTATCTCCATTTCACAGACGAGAAAGCTGAGCCTGTGAAAGGTTCAATTGTTTGTGAAAGTTTCAGTTGTGATGGAGACCTCATTCAAACATTTGATATGCAAACTACTTGATTGCAAAGTCCCCGGTACCACACAGCTTCCTCCTAATGGAGCCATAAATCACTGAATAAAAGACACCATGTGCACAGACCCATTTTATGTTTAGGTTAAAAACCTAAGCTGATTGTTGACAGCCTGCCGTTAATACAAAAGCTTTTTATCATCAGTCATCTTGAAAGAATGGAGCTGGAACAATATTTAATCTCAGCATTTGTTCTAACAATATAACAACATAGAACTTTAAATAAACTAGTGCTTTAAGTAAATTAAGTTGATAATTAAATGAACGTTTAAATAATATGTAAAACACATTATATAGGTGTCCAGAAACCAACCTACTGAGAATGGTCAAGAAGAAAATTCACAGGGAAGGCCCTTTAAAGACTGTCTTGCCAGGCTCTTCAGCTGGATAATGGGAATAAGCCACTGTGAACACCTTCAATTAAGGCAATAAACGTATGTGCGCTGGAGCGCACTGGTGTGGAGTTGGGTTGCAGAGCTAAGGCAAATACAGAAAAATGTGTCCTTCTGTGCAGGTTTCCCTTACGACCAAAAGGGGTCTAGGAACTAGAGCTTGTCATTGTTGTTATTGTTATTATTATTAATTTTTGAAATACATTTTATTTTTCACTCAATGGGAATTGAGCATTCCTCAACTAGCTGTTAATAATAGCTGTTTTTTTGTGTTTGTTGTCCTATAGCTGTAATTCTGAACACTTCCCTGGAGTTGTTTTTTTTTTTTTTTTTTGGAATTTTCCCCTATTTTTTCAAAGGAAAATGGTGAGTGGCAGATCTTGTCAGGTGACCAGTCATCGCCAAGGTTTTCTATCATAAATATATGACAGTTTTGCTTTAAATAACATTTTTTAAAATTATAGAGTATAATTCCTATGAGTGGAGCTATAGAATGAATATTATTAGCACTTAGAGTTTTTTAAATAGACTCTAGAATTTACCAAATTTAAGAATCCAAAACCACTTTTCAGAAACAAAGTACTTGTTTTCCATGGAACACCTGCACTCAAGGACTAGACTCAGTATTTTGCTCCCTGGTTTGCTGTGGACTTCAGTGAACATTTTCTAATGGATAAGACATGTAGCATATTCTAACCTTCAACTATCATCTTCACTATAAACCTCTGTATGTGTGATTGTGGAAAGTACCAGGAAGAGTGCTGATAAATTACACAACCACTTTCTTCTTGTGACTAAAAATTAAACTTTCGTGCTTGAATTTTTTGGTTTGCCTATTGCATGTTTGCACTAGCATCTGCTAATAAATTTTAGTAGTGAATATTAAGAATTCAGCCAGATTAAAAAGAGAGACCCCTTGTCAGCTAGTTTGCTTCATAGAGAGGCCATTTCTTAAGTGATCTGAAATTATTAAATGCAATTCTGTTTTTTTATATTACTGAGAAAAATGCTGATGGGGAAGTGAACAATATCATAGCTTCCTGCATGGGAAGTATGCCATCTGTATGCTTCAAATTGTGCATTTACATACCTTGCTAATATAAATTATATAATATGGAATTGTAGAGACTTATAGTTGGGAAGGACCTTAAATAATTATCTTGTCCCTTCTCTAGATTCAGGGAAAATTACCCCTGTGCTAGAAGACAATTAATCTTATTTTTTTAAAGCCTACTGAAATAAATAATCCATCTCCTTCATTTATGATATAAGTTCATTTGCTCTCAGACAGTGAAGTAAATGAACAGGAGGTCCCTGTGCTCCCTGTGTACTCCTTTCATGTGCTTAGAACCTATGATTAAATTTCCCCTTAATTTTCTCTTCCCTATGCAAAGTCACTTCAGTGTCTTATTTTCATGTGTTTATCTCTCTGCTACCCATGACCACCTTAAAATGATGAACCTGGAGCAGGATCCTTCTAATTCCAGTCAAATAGGAAAAATCTCTCACAGGTTAAAACTTAAATGTCGTGTGAAATGGAAAGGGTGCTAATTGGGGGGAAAAAAACAGCAGGAGTTTTCCCCAGAACACTGGGATCTAAAAATGTAGTTAGTCTGGAAACATACTGTTACCCTTGTAGTTTAACTTGGTAATGACTTGGCATGAAGAAAGGGTAATATGGTTCGGAATTTATGAGCAGTGAAAGGAAATTGCCACGGAAGCACGTGATTTTAAATGTAACGACTGAATTCCAGTATTTTCTCAATCTCAATATCACACTTATATGTTCTGTATGTCATTATTAAGGTGTCTTAGACCATTATGTGCTGCTATAACAGAATACCACAGACGGGGTAATGTATAAGGAACAGAAATTTATTGGTTCGTAATTCTGGAGGCTGGAATGTCCAAGATCGAGGGGCCGGCTTCTAGAGAGGGCCTTCTTGTTGCCTCATTCCATGGTGGAAGAGCAAAGAGAGAGTGAGGGAGAGAGAACAAGAGACAAAGGGGACTGAACTTGCCCTTTTATAACGACCCCACTTCTGAGATCGTGACATTAATTCATTCTTGAGGGCACAGCATGCATGACCTAATCAACCATAGCACAAGGTGACCTTACATCTCTGTGTGGGGCAGTCCTGAGTTAAGCTTGTTGTCCTTGTGTATTAATAGCACCCGTTTCCGCCTTCCCCATGTCCAGGGTGAGATGGTAAATTATGTGGTCACTCCACAGTCATCACTCCTTTGTCCCACTGTCCAGCTTGCACTTGTGTGTATGGTTTTCCCTCTGCTTCTGTCAAGCTTTGCATTGATCATAAGCAGGTTGTTTCTGATCACTTCTATGCTTTTTAAAGATCTTTTAGTATTTAATTCTACCTTCCAGGGTGATGGATGTCCCTTTAAGATCATCTTCAGCAAATTTAATGAGCCTTGTGGACCGTTCTTTATCTGGGTCAATGGCAGGAATACAAGGCCCAGGCCAATAGCCTTTGGGACACCATCCCTTTTCTTTTTATGTATCTTTTCCTTTCTCTCTACTGCCCCTTCTTTGCCTGTTCTCTACCCGCCAGTTGTAACTGACCAATTCATCTTCAATTTCTATCCTAATATCTTTCCAACAATTATTTTGTGCTAGGTCCTGTCCAGAGGTGTAACGCTCATGGCAGTTTTGTGCTGAAACACTCTATATCAAATTGTGTTTTCTCAGTTCACTGGTTTCAAGTCCCTGTGGGGCCACTGGAAATAAAACTGTGATGTATTATTTCCACAGCTCTTATGTTTTTTATTCGATCATAGTGCATTATATAACCCTGACAAGTCGTCTTCGTCCTAAAGTCATCCCTGTGCTTTTGTAAGGAGAACTCAAGAAAACTTAGAGATGAGCTGCTGAATTTCCTGACATTTTTATTATGGATTTTTTTAAAATGGGAAATTAAAGTTTCTAAGGTGTTATCAGGCATTAGTGAAAAATCCAGCATGTTCTGCTCACTGTTGATTTTTATTAGTATTGTTTTTCTCCGGTATTGAGTAGGTTAAGGCTAGAGAATAATGCCCTAAATTATAATCAATGATATTCTTCTAGTGTGGTTTAATATGCCTAAAGTCAATGAAAATGAATTTTAATTTCTTAATACATATTTTAAATATGTTTTAACTAGTTAAAACACTTTAACTTGAAAAGAGCTACATGTACATTGAAAAATTTCACGGTGTACATTCATTATATGATATTCTATTGATGATATCATTGTATATGAAGAGTCACTACTCTTCATATGCAAAAACTACAAAAAACATTCAAAACAGGTATTGTGATGGTAGAATCCATTCGTAATGTTGCTGTTATTTGGTGGGGCTGTCATGTTAGAGCTTGACATAATCCCATAGGTAGCATGATTAATTATGTAAGTCAATTTTTCACTGTAGTATTTCAGCAGCTGTGACAGGACCTGCTGCATGCCTGAATTTATTTAAATATTAACCCTTCCACAGGGTTTCTTTGTAAATAATTCCATTGCTATGTTAAAAAAAGGTAAAAGTCTCTGTAAAGAATTCTATGCTAGAGATAAACAACAGGGATTGCAGTCTGGAGTCTGGATTCATGCATCAGAAATGAAGTGTTTAAGTAGATTTTTGTCAACTAGCAAATGCCATTTCAGTCTGAGCATTTCACCACTTCATTCTACACCATCTGTCTCAGAGGGAGCAATTAATCTGAAACTCTAATATGCAGCATTAAAATTCCATTAACACTGAACAGAATATTAAGGTGTCTAGCATTGCCATTTTTATCTCTCCAAATTTCAGTGTTAATTTTCAATAAAGCAGGTATAACATTTTAATCTCTTTGGTTAATTAAGAATATTAAATAAAATATATAATTAGCAGCTAAAATTGTGTAATAATACATAGAATTTAGTTTAAGAACTCTGTGTGTTTTGGCAACTTAAACATACAGTATATGGGCTAATGATTGTTTGTAAGAGCAGTCAATATTTTGCAAAGCCGATTTTCCCAAGCCTCTCACTTTGTAATTCTTTTTTCTCTTTGCAGAACCACATCACCGCCTTCGCGGAAGTCACATGATATTGAAGCAGATGGTTTTTCACTGCATTGGACATCATCTCTTTTTACCATTCATTCATAACACCCAAAGTTTGTTTGATTACAAAAGAAGTTTATAAAGTTGTCTAATAATTTTTATAATTTTAAAATCAACGTCAACCTATCTGTTTCCCCCACTAGACTGTGAGCTCCTCGAGGGCAGGACTGTGTCGTTCTTTTCCGTATCCCCGGCACCTACCACAAAGCCTAGCACAGAGTAGGTGTTCAACAAAAATGTGATGATCGAATGATCAAATTAATTCTGAAATAAAGCATTCATTTTAGTTTCTCACAGAATCACTGTACCTATGTTAAAAGAAACCACTACATGAATCATATTTGTATATGAAAACCCTCTATTTTGGGCTAGTTAAGTTTTTTAATTTTTCATATATCTATTCAACAGTATGCCATATTTAATTTGAAGTGGACTTTGAAAGTCATGGGGGTTTTTATTTTATTATTCAGCATGACATTATTTCCATTCTAACAGATTTCAGTGTGTGAAATTACTTTACTTTTAGAAAGTACTAAAATAATGTTTGCACATTATATTATGCTATATTTCACTTAAATATCATTCATACTATACATTCTAAGACTGGTGCTTCTGCTTTTGAAGGGGAAAATGCCAATTTTTACTGTAATAAGTAATGTATCATAATTAAAAATTATTTATTTGGACTTCTTCTCCCGACAGTTGTGGTTTAATTGATGACTTGTAGGTTTGAATGCAGGCAGTATTTTATTTAGGATAGTTCACGTGAGTAAATCTTGCACTGGTACCTTATTATTGAGTAATTTTCCATTGGTAACAGTGTCTCAAAAGTGGTCAAAGGCTCCATTCTAAGGCTTTTTTACTAGTCAATAGTCTGCATAATTTAAATGGGAAAGAACCACACCCCGACACATAATTTGAATTATATAAATACTAAAAATATAGTTAATGTATTTTACTTTGCCTTTGTGTAGTACTTTATAGTTTACAAAGCATTTCATTTAATCCTCATAATAGCCCACTGTAAATGTTAAGAGGATGGCTTTATTTTTGTAGATGAACAAAATGAAGCCAAGACAGGGTAAATAACATGCCCAATCCCAAACTAGTAAGAGGCATCGTTGAAACTTAAATTCAGGTTGTCTGACCCAAAACCCGTTTCCCTTTCAAATATGCCACCGCTGCCGTGTCATGTTGGACATGGAGGCCTTCCAGAGATCAATAAAGTCCTGGGCAACTACCTATGGTTTAAAAAATGAGGAAATGCCAAAATAGAGTTATGAAAGCTGTGCTGTATTTTAAATATTTATGTTTAAAGAATGAGCACTTTTTAAATAAACAAATATATAGTAACCTATTTATAAACCTTTTTAAAAATAGTGAACATCAAGAGTCTAGATATGAAGCCCTTTGTAAAAGTGAAGCCTGCAGTCAGCATCTCTCCTTCTGCCTTCACTCTCAGATCCCAGTCCCAACTTAGGAGAGGGCGGAGGGGCATACCTTACACCGGGCATGTGGAATTAAGGATGGAAATCACCACAATACAAGGAAGCTAGGCTCCTCAACGATCACTTTGCAGTCTTTAAAGCTACCCCACTGACTTTTGCTTGTATAAACAGTAATTAATTGACTAAAATGAATCTTCCTAACCTTGACAGCACTAAAGAAAGTAAACTTTTAATTTTCTCTGTAATTTCAACAGAAATCAGCAAGTAAATATAACCAAAGATTGTCCATTACTCTCAAAATAGATGTTATTTATGTTAATACTTGCCCATTTCCATCACTGTGGGAATTAAAACATTTCTACTAAGGTTAAAAAGAAAATCCATATATCTACTCATTTCAGACCTCTATCGCAATTCAATTCTTTTGGGAATTTAGAACACGAAAAAGCTTTTAATGCCTTGACCCTTTTAAAAGTCTTTTTAAGCAATAACAGCAGTGTGGAATTCACTTCCTTGGAATGGAAGTAAAGGGATGATCATAATGTCTTAGAAGGTGGGATTACCAGTGAGGCTTCCAATGTTCTATTAGTTCTACTGACACTACATCAGTTTTCCAAGGAGCCAAGCAAGATTGTTTTTCCTATTGGAAGCCGTAGCTATACATTCATATATCAGTGTTATATCACTGCACTTTGCTAAACCTGGTCTGAATGCAGGAGTTATAAATTCCTCAAAAGCCTAGTTTTCACCCAGGATCAGAGTAAGATCATCTCTAATATTTAAATGTCACGGGCCCAGGACTGTGCAATGAATAAGCCTGTCATGAAGGAAATTCATTAAAAAAAAAAAGGACACATATGAATAAAGTAAAAGCCAGCAAAGAGCCCTTAGTCATGATGCTGTTACTGAGAATAATGAAAAACACACTTAAGAAAATATTAATATGTAAATATGTATATATATAGTCTAGTACAAGCAGGCAAACACATATCTTTCTGATAAAGACATCTCATTTTTATTCTACTTACTTGGGGCCCAGGTCAGCATAAATTGGTCAACCTGAAAATTTCAGTAGTCTCTGTTTGCATGGCAGAAATTCTGCACATGTTTTATCTGATTCTTATGATAACTTAAAAGGCTCTTTTATGTTAAAAGAGAGGTGAAACTTCTTTGACAGACTTTGTCTATTCCACTTCTAACTGGGCCTCTCTTTTCTCAGGATCTATCCTAGCCAAATGTCTCAGTTACATTTACCATACAGTTTCCTTTGTGAAAGAGCAGCAGAGGAGGAAATAATTCTCTGCTGTGTATTGTATTTTTCAAATAAAATCTTAAAAAATTAAATTTAAAAAGTGAATTTTGATTTTTCCCACGTGCTGGTCTGTATTGGGAATGAAGGAATAATGAATGCTTGTTCATGCGTGTGAAAGGCAGAATTCTCAGAGTGTCTGAAGAATGCTTGGAAATAGATCATAGTGGATCAGATTAGGCCAGTTCTTTGTTTGGGCAGCTTGATGATCCCAGATCCCATGGGGCATCCTGGGATCTTACCAATTTTCTTATTTCCAAATCACAACCCCCAGAAAACTCTCTGGGACACTAAGCAGGTATATGGTCCACTATATAATCTGCCTCCTGTGTATGAACAAAAAACAAAAGAATGGATGTAAATTATCTTGTACCCGCCTTTAGGACACCATGTATTAAATTTTGGTTGCATGAAAAGTTGCCCTGGAAGTATACCAAATGACTCTATTTATGCCTTGTGATCTTCTCACAATTTTCCAGGCATGGATTTTCTAATGAAATGTAAATTATGATTCCTTTAAAATATTAAGGAAATTTCCTCCAGACTCTAAGTGAATGAATGTCTTCTAAGAGGAGAAATAAGAATATTTAAATTCATCTTTTCTGTCCCCTTCATTTTTTTATTTTTAGAGACAGAGTCTTACTCTGTTGCCTGGGCTAGAGTGCTGTGGCATCAGCCTAGCTCACAGCAACCTCAAACTGCTGGGCTCAAGCAATTCTTTTGCCTCAGCCTCCCAAGTAGTTGGGACTACAGGCATGCGCCACCACACCCGAATAATTTTTTCTATTTTTAGTAGAGATGGGGGTCTCGCTCTTGCTCAGGCTGGTCTCGAACTCCTGACCTCAAGCAGTCCTCCTGCCAGAGTGCTAGGATTACAGGCAAAAGTCACGGCGCCCCGCTCCCCTTCACTTTAGTTTATACCTGGTTTTTAGTCTAATAGAACCTTAGGACATGGTCAACATTTAATAAAATGTCTGACCTCCCCACTCTGTCTTATGAACTTACTGAAGGTTTTTTTTTTTTAGAGATAAACTTCCTGGGTCTTCTACTATAGGCAATAGTAAAGGAAGAAGACATAGTTTTAAAGCAGAATTGAAATAGGAAAAATAATCCTTTAGGCCAAAAAAATAGGAAAATAACTGAAATGTAAGACCAGGTTATGATACATTAATTCTATATTTATGTATGTGTGATGTATGTGTGTATGTGTGTACTTGCTTTGTGCGCTTCTGATTTTCAAAAGTTTCATTTACCAAGGGTTAGTTAAATAACACTACTCTCCCAAAAAGAGCGTTCAAGTTTTAGTTATTGATATAATAACTGTGAGTAACTGCGTATTGTGCAAACTTTGCTGCCAGTTCTTCAGTCCACAAGTCACTGGATAAATAACACATGCACATTCGGTCAGTAACCAGTCATGTCACTTCTCTCAGAGTCTGCTGGTGACCGGTCACTGCACATTTATTATTCTCTTCATACTCAGCAAAGCGTGTGGTTACTTTGACTTCTTGTTTCCCAGTAATAAATTCACATGACATCTTTTAAAACAATGCATAATTTAAAGAGGATCTGGGCAAAACAAAATGGAACAGCAACAAATAAAAAAAAGGTGATAATACTGACAATGAAATTTGAATTGAACATAGAGTTATAGAAGACATAGCTGACCTTGAAAATGCTGACACTGCCATCACCACCTGAGACACTCTAGAAATGCAACCAGAAAAACTTAGCAAAAGTGAGAGTATTGATATAAGTGAGGGAAAAGGTGGTGATGACAAAGATGAAGATGTCCTAGAGGAAGTGATTCCAACAAAAAAACCCTTCACATTAAAAGAACTCTCAGAGATATTTCACAACATTGAAAGTGCAAAGGATAAAATATTAGTAACTGATCCAAACTTAGAAAGGAATATGGCAATTAGCCAAAGCATGAGAAAAGATGCTAGCCCCATATCCTAAGTTATCTGACAAGAAGGTGACAGAAATAATCGTTCAAACCTGGCTTGGCTTGGACTGCTATGACAAAATACCATAGATTGAGTGGCTCAAATACAGTCAAGCATCGCTTTAATGATAGGGACATATTCTGAGAAATGCATTAGGCAATTTTGTCATTGTGTGAACATCATAGAGTGTACTTACACAAACCCAGATAGTATAGGCTACTACACACCTAGGCTACATGGTATACCATACTGCTTCAAGGCTACAAACCTATAAAGCTTGTTATTGTACTGAATACTGTAGGTAATCGTGACACAATGGTAAGGACTTGTGTATCCAAACACAGAAAAGTTACAGTAAAAATATGGCATTATGACCTATGGGACCAGCATCCTCATATACGCAGACTGTCATTGACCATTGACTGGAATGTCAGTATGCAGTGCATGATTGATTAGTTCTGACAGTTCTGGAGGCTAGGAAGTCTGAAATCAAGGTGCCAGCTAGTAGGGTTGGGTTCTAGTGAGTGCCCTCTTGCTGGCAGACATGCAGGTGCCTTTGGGATGTGTATGTACATGGTGGAGAGAAAGAAAGCACAATCGGGTCTTTTCCTTTACTTACAAAGCCACTAATCCCACCATGAGGGCCCCACCCTCAAGACCTGATCTGAAGCTAATTACTTCCCAAAGGCCCCACTCCAAATACCATCACATTGGAGATTAAATCATCAACATATAAAATAGGCAGGGCACACAAATGTTCAGTCCATAATAAAACTACTATTGATAAAATTTTTATAAAGAAATAAAACATTTAATTCTCAAATATTTCTATTTTAAATTACAGGGTACCAAATAAATATTAGTTTAGCTATTTCTTCATTTTTCTGTACATTTCAAACTGTCCATAGAGAGTTATTAATGTTTGGACAAAAATGTTTAAAAGTAACAGATTAACTATAATTTTTCCCATTGCTTATTAAGATCACTTGGCATAGTTTCAGATTGCACAGTCATTTTTTTGGTCCCACAGTACTGTATGAAGTGAGGACTGCCTGTTTATATAAATACATACACACACATATATATATATGAATGTTTATATATACACACACACATACATACCCCTGTATATGTGTAAAACCCCATACAAAATTTTTTTTAAAAGTAATTTTGTCTATATTTTCAATTAATATAGAGAAATAAGAAATAATGACTGTTAATTATTAGATTTGTTTTTATTATGATTATTTAGTCACTTATCTTTCTATGGCCAAATTAAAAATTACTGGTCATATCAAAGGATAGAAAGTGTTTATGTCAGAGTGTCAACTCAGCTATTCAGAGTACTCATTGGAAGGAGAGGAAGAGGGATCTGGAAAAGTGGTTTTTTCCCCCAAATTTTTTGAGCTTGAGATTTTAAACAATCTTATAAAATTATATTGCTCACATTCTAACTTAGTGCATAAGTATACATAATTTAATTCACTAAGCATTTTGAACATGAATTATTTTTTGGTGATCGAATTAAGTAAAGCTCTTGAGAATTATAAAGAGCTATGTAGGGAAGTTTATTCCCTTAATATAAAGAATCTCAGAAGCTATGATTGTTTATCTGATTTTTTTTTCTGTTCACCTTTTTTATGGCTTTCTCTGCCCTCTACTATTAATTCTCGTTTTTTCTTGTCTTAAAAATTCTCCTAGAAACTTTCTCACCTGCTTCAGGTCTGCTGTTGTATTTGTCAGCTCAGGCTACCATAAGAGAATACCACAGACCGAGTTGCTTAAGCAACAAATTTATTTCTGCCAGTTATGGAAATTGGAGGTCCAAGATCAAGGTGCCAGCAGGGTTGGTGTCGTATGAGGGCTCTCTCCTTGACTTGCAGACATCTGCCTTGTCCTGCCTTGTCCAGGCACAAATGGAGAGAGGGACAGGGACGGGATGGGGGGGCAAGGAGGGGAGGAGAGGAGAGAAGAGAGAGAAAGAGAGACAGACATATTTCTATGGTGTCTCTTCCTCTTTTTATAAGGAAACCGGTTCTACAGGATTAGGGCTCCATCCTTATGACCTTATTTAACCTTAACTGTTTCCCTAAAGGCCCAATCTCCAAACACAGTTACATTGGCGATTAGGGCTTCAACATATGAATTTGTGTGGGGGAACACAATTCAGTCCATAACAGCTACCCACTGCCTTAAACTCCATCTCCTACAGTTATGCCCTACAGAAGAACTAAAGGATGTCAATGTAACACAGACAACCTGGTGTTATTATTAATATATGTAAAATTAAGTCAATTAGGCTGAAGTGTACTGTACTTTTCTCTTATAAAATAAAATGCTAGGTCTTTGTAATAGATGTTTTCCTTTCTGTTACTCTGACTTATCTGCTGCACTCCTGATTTCAGATGGTTCTCTATGGTTCAAATTAAGGTCATCTGATCATCAAAAGTGGGGCCATGATTATATATTTGTTGTGGGTAAGTATGTCTTGAAGTAGGGTTATTTTTTTTCCTCATTATTAAAAGTAAAAGTGAAACATGAGATTTTTGAAGCATAGTTTGCCAGAGCCCAAATAGATGTCAAATAATAATGTTTGCTCTCTTAGAGAATTATTTCAGCCTATGGTTCAATGCTAAAACAGTTTTATAACATTATAAATGAAATTTAAACCTTTGGGATACTAAATTGTAATGATTAAAAGTGAAACTTCAATGCTAGGAAAAGTTCAAGCTCTTTTAGCTGGCTTGTTTTATTTATGATTCAGCACTTTGTATTATAGGAGAACAACTTGTATATTATACTAGATGAGTCTAATGATATGAACTAGGTATTTTAAAATGGGAAATTCATAAGACATATGGTGACAGCCTCTGGGATCAGATCCAGATCATTTCAAATGCCTTTATATTTATTCTGAATACTTGGTTCTAATCTTGAAATGCTGGCGATATATACACATAACAGCTGGGCCAACATCAATTGAAACTCTGACACTGTTCACTTTAACAATACATATTTTAAAAAATAACACTGCTATTTTTCAACTCCCATATATTTTTTCACTATTGCTGGCTCTTTCTAATTCAATGAATTTCCAGGAACATTGAAAGGATAACAGAAACAATACCAAGCTAAATACTTTTCTATCCAGGTTAATCTAGATGCTGTCACAGAATTGCTTATACTATCTGTCTGTATTCTGATATAAACTCATGTTATTTATTTTTAAATGTGGGTAGATATATGTAAAATTTCATTCTGGGTAATAGACCAAGCAAGCACTTTGATTCCTATTGCCATATGTTGAATGTTTTCCCCCCAAAATTAATATGTTTAAAGTCCTAGCCCTCAGTACCTCAGAATATGACCTTATTTGGAAATAGGGTAGTTGCGGATATAATTAGTTAAGATGAGATCATACCATAATAGGGTAGGCTTAATCCAATGTGATTGGTGTCCTTATAAAAAGGAGAAATTCAGATGCAGAGTCACACACACGGGGGAGAACACACGTGCAGATGAAGGCAGAGACAGGGATGGTGCCTCTACGTGTTGGAAACACCACAGATTTCCAGCAAACCGCCGGAAGCTTAGCGGGACCTATGGAATGGATTCTCTGTCACAGCCCTCAGAAGCAACCAACCCTGCCGACGCCTTGACTTTGGGCTTCTAGCCATCAGAACTGTGAGACAATAAATTGTTGTTTACGCCACCTGGTTTGTGGTACACAGCCCTAGCAAACTAATGCAGCCACTTACCTCCTGGAATAGTAGAAAAGGCAAAGGACAGAACCAGCTTTGAATGTTGGCTTCTCCGCTTCTGGCTCTGTAGCTTAGACCATATTATTTAAACCTCTTGATCTCTGTACCAGTCAGGTTACACTAGACTATAGTACAGTGACAGGCAATTCCCAAATCTCAGCCCAAAGTAATTAATGTCTATTTCAAGTTCACACTGCACGTCCTTCAAGTGAAGACTCTAAGACGGTTAACAGCCATGCTAAATTGAGACCCAGGCAGGCAGAGGAGACGCTATACAGAACAGGCACTAACTGTGGCAGGGAGAAAGAGACCAGTGGTGCCTGGCCCCCAAATACTCTGCTCCAAAGAGACACACCCCGCTTCCGCTTACTTTCATTGGCCAAAGCAAATCACAAGACCATGGTGGAATGCAGGAGAGTGGGGAAGTGCCAGAAATGGAGAGACAGCACCAAATATCTATAAGCAGTCTCAATGGCGTCACATCCTTCAGGATATAGTGGCCAATTGAAATTAATTAATTAAGTCCTTCATAAATCCATTCAACAATGTTTATCCAGGTACTGTCCCAGACACCAGCCAGATGGCAATGAATAAGACGAAGCCCCTGCCTCTAGTGAGTTTTCATTTTTATTGGAGGAGTTAGCAAAATAAAGAATATAAACTTGTAATATAATTTCAGATACTTATAAGTGTAATGAAGAAAAATAAAACAGGAAACAGATATTGAGAGACAATAGAATGGGGAGGCAGAGGCAGGGTAGATATTTTTGGAATGAATGCAAATTTCCTTGCACAATGATAGGTGTAGGCACCCAATAATTGTTTTTGTTTTCTTTCTTCCTATACCCTAGATCATTAGCATCAACAGAAGACTCAAAGTGAATTTTGTGACAATTAAATTATAAAACACAGAAAAAAGATTCAAATGCCTAAATCTGGCAAGGATGTAATTTAACTGAAGCAAACATATATTTCTGCTGGCAGTGTAAATCCCTTTGGAAAGCAATTTGGCGTTACATTTCATGAGCCACTAAAATGCTCATAACCTTGACTCAGTAATTTCATTCTTATGAATCTGTCTCCAAAAGTAATATAATTTAATAATCACAAAGATGACTATTGCATGTTATTCATGATAGCAAAAACAACCTGAATATACAGCAATAGGGGAATGGTTAAATAGATTATGGTTTACCAATTACACCGAATATTATGCAGTCATTAAAATGATAATTATGCGCATTATGGAGCAACAGAAAAAATGCTTATGATATAATTTTATGTTAAAAAGGGATGCAAATTATACCCTATGATTACGATTATGTAAAAATCATATGTGTAAATGTATGAGATTAAAAGAGAATGCGGAAAAGTGAAATCTGGAATGTGCAAATTTGCAGTAATTAAAAAATATGTTTCTGTTATTCCTTTACCTCTATCTAATGTTTAAAAAGTACTTCTACAGTTTTGTTTATGTAATTAATTCAAAATTATAATTAAAAGGGCCACAGAAAACAATGCTTCCCCACCCAGTGGATTTGATCTTGTCGGAAATCCTAATGGATATCCCCATGCTCTAGTCTGACCAAACTGTATCTTATCCTACTTTATAATCCTGAAGTCGGCACTTTTGTGATTTCTATATTAAATTATTGGTATAAACGATGCCCTATATGAAAAACAAATACATCCTGAGATTTAGTGAATGCCGTTACATACTTCTAATCCATATTAAAATGTAGCTTTTAAATTTTCAAATATTTGATATCTACATTGCCAAAGTTTGGGGGCAAAGCATCTGTGCTTTCACTGCTTAGAAATGGACCATGAAGTAAGGCTAGTAGTTCTCTGATGGGGGCAAGTTTGTCGCCCACGGGGCATTTGGCAATGTACAGAGACATTTTTGTTGTCACAACTTGGTGGAGAGGAGCGTGCTCTTGGCATGCAACAGGTAGAGGCCGGGGATGCTGCCAAACATCCTACAATGTACAGGAAGGCCCCAGGACAACCCCCACAGCAAAGAACTATATGACTCCAAATGTCAACAGTACCAAGGCTGAGAAACCCTGGGGTAGGCAAGGAGAAGAACATAAGCCCGACAGCAGCAAAACCTGGCTTTTAATTTTACTTCTACTGCTAAAAGGATGGCCTTGAGCTAGCCACTTAAATTCCGTTCCTCAATCCCCTTATTTGTAACATGGAGGTGACTAATATTTACGCTACCTCGCAGCATGGTTTTGAGAGTAAAATGGGCAACGTAAAGTAACAGTGCTCCAGGAAGCTAAAATGCACCATATAAATATCATCACTCACTACATACATTTGAAAAATCTCTTGAAGTTGATTCCAAAAAAAAAAAGGTTAAGTTAGAGACAATTCTCAAATAGCTTATGCATAATTGCTTTTGACATTTTAAAATTTGTCATATTTCCCCACAGAATATTAATGAAAACCATAACAAAATAATGCCACTTGGCTGATATTTTCCAGATAAAATAATCTAACTTTCTTAATCAGTTGTCAGCCCCTGTTCTGTGTCTTCAACTTCCCCAATGTCACTGAATCCTGGTCTTTAGCTACAAACATGCCCAGGATCCTTTGGTAACCATCCAGGCTCAGTCTCAAGCTATCACTCCCCCTCTCCCACTTCTAACTTATTACTGCCAATTTCTCACCTCCCATTCACTGCACTGCCCAGTCACATATAACCCATCTATTTCTCCACTGCCACTGTTGAGATTAACCTCCGTCTCCCTCATAGCTCCCCAGTGGCTAAAGGGAATGACATAGAAGCAATTATACCCCAGTAGCAATGAACACACTCAGAGCCTATTTCTTGGTTTTAATACCATTCTCCAATAAAATCATCTACATCTTAGTTAAGGTTTCTGGAGAAGTGGCTGGTTCTACGACTGGGGCAGAAATTATACAAGATGAGCCTGGAAAGTAAAGAAGTAAAGAAGTGATAAACATACACTGTTTGAAAAAGTAATATCTTTTTCTCACTCATCACAAGGTTCATGGCTGAGGCCTCTATAACAAAAGACAGATTAACAAGAGGAAAGTATACAAATTAGTTTAAGTTTTACATGACATGGGGGTCTTCAGAAATAAATACCCAAAAAACAAGGACAATTCTGTATTTTTATGCTTAGGTTTGATGAAATACGGAGAGCGAGGAAGTTCAGATTCTTGTTGGTGTCTCTGTGTCTTCAAGGATAAGGATGTTCCTTTCCACCGAGTTGAAGACACAGAGGCACCAAGAAGAATCTGAATAAACAGGCCTTGCTAAGTTCCCCCCAGTTTATTAGCATTAGATCATACACCCTTTGTCCAATCATATGTCCACTGGGTAAAGGTTTTATGACTTGATTCAGGGAGAAGGAAGAGGTGAAGGTGAAAGTGACCTTCCTGCCTTTGCTGTTTTCTCCAATGCCAAGGTCATATTTTGGGGTAGTGTGTCCTGAACCACATCACACACAATAGGAGTATATCAAAGGGATATAGGGCCCAATAAATGAACTCTCAATGGCCAAAACTGGAAAAATTTGAGCCACAAAGTAAATAATGTAATAGTATATAACCTAAAGTTTAAAGTAAATACCAATGATCTCATACTGATATAAATAAATGATTAAATTAATAAATTAATAGACAAATCCGTGCAGCATAATTGTGAATAATTTAGGTAGACACTTCCAAGCTCAGGGAGGTGAAGTGTAACTCCCCACTCCTCAGGTGTGGCCTGCACATAGGGACTTCCATGCAGAGAGGATGAGATAGAAAAAAAGTAACTTTGCAATGGAGAAACCTGACCAATACTACCTCAGCCAGGTGATCAAAATTAATAGTAACAGTCATAAATCAAGTTTATGATATGTATGCTTGATATGATATGCTAAGAACGGCGCTTTATGGTCTTCCCAAAACTATAAACTCACTCTAATCATGAGGAAATTATCAGCCAAATCTCCATTGAGAAACATCCTACAAGGGCTAGTGCTCCTCAAAATTGTCAAGATCATCAAAAACAAGGAAAGTATGGAAAACTGCCATGGCTAAGAAGAGTCTAAGAAGATAAGACAAGTAAATGTAATTCAGTATCCTGGGTAGGATCCTGGAATGGAACAAGGACATTAGGTAAGAAAATCAGAATAAAGTATGGACTTGTCAATCATAACGTATCATTGAGTTCCTTGACTGTGAAAAACGTGCCATGCCAATCAATGTGAAGTGTTCATAACAGGTAAACTGGGTGTGAAGTGTATCTTGTAGCACATTCACAGTTTTTTAATAAGCTGAAAATTATTTTAAAATAAAGTTTACTTAAAAATAATGTTTATTATTTTAAAATTTAAAAACTATTCTCAAAGATTGGCCAGGGCATCTTCTTTTCTGCTGAACTACCTGAATGTCACAGAAAGAACACACACAGACTCAAAGTCCACATTCTTTATTACGCGGACTTAGACTTCATCTATTGTTTCTTATCAGTCATGACAAAAATGCCCAACATCTACTTGGCAGCCTCTCTGTGAGTTCATTTACATATTGATTAAGAACTGGATATTTCGGAGATATTTGATGTAAAAAGAAGAATAGTGAAGGGCAGCCGGCCTCATGTCTTTTTAAAGGCCCAGAGCTCGCTGGCTAGTCAGGGACGGGATAGATGTGACTAAGGCATGGGGGGCGGGGTGTCCTGGTGCCCGTTGCTGGTCCGAGATGGAAGGTCCATCTGGTGGGTAATAACGCAATATTCCAAAAGCTCAGAAATAGAAAATAATTGGTAATACGGCCTGTTACTCTGTCTCAGAAGGGCCCAAAATAGAGCAAAATGGATTCAAGAGGCACAGACTAGGATGCCAGAGCACAGAACAAGGTAAATGAGTAGTTGGCATTGAACGATTCTACCAGCAGGCGGCAGCAGTTCAGACACCAGTGAGCGAGGGGGATGCTCCCGCTGAGCCTCTGACTCCCTTTGCCTCGTCCCCACTCCCAGCCCACCCCAAAAGAAAAAGAGCTGGCAGTAGTAAGGCAGGACCTCAGTCTTGAAATGATCAGAGTACTTATTAGCTTGTTATCACAACAGGCATGAAAACCTGAGGACCAAAACAGGATCTGATTACCAGATGAAATGTAAGATTAGGATCAGGCATAGGGAATGAGGCAGAAACCCAGGTTTATTATTTGACTTATTTAACAAATACTTACAAAGCACTTATTTGGATATTTTAAAGCAATTCAGAAATGTGAATTCATTGGATTCTCGTAAGGGATGATAACTTTTTACCATCAATGTATTCCCATTGCCTAACAGACTCGTAGCGGTCCATGGCCCGGCATGGGTGTTGGACACCACAGAGGTAAAGGATTAAGGAGGTTACACTATCTTTGAGGGGGGATGTAAAACACAGCAACAACAAAATGGCTAACACTTACTGATCACTCACTATGTGCCAGCATTATTCCTCCATCAGCCCATAGGCTCCCTACAAATCACATTTATTGTTAATATTATTATTATTTCCCATTTTACATGTAAGAACAGTAACACAAATTTAGTAACTTGATCTAGGTGACAGAGACAATAACAAACAGCTGAAGCTCAGGCTCAAGTTAGCTTCTCAGCTCCTAGACACTATGCTAAATCCTAGGTTAGGAGCGGAGGCTGGCAAAGTAGATCAAAATGTGGTTCCACTTTTGAAGCAATCATTGTGGAGCGCCCTTTAAGCAGTCAGGTCTTTTTATTAATATAAATGTAGGAAGCACATTCTACAGAGTCTGATATAGTGAGCATTTGTGAAAATGAGTCAGAAATGTGTACAGGGACATGGGAATTATGGAGTGGCTGGCAGGTGGTGAGGATAAAAGGCCTTGGCATTTACATCATGTAAATCAATACCTGCTTTAAAATCTTACTGATGACTGTGAAAGAAAGGCAGAGGATATTAAATAAACCCTGTGATGTAAATCAAATATATACAACAGCCTCGAACTAAGATAATTTTTTAAAAATTCAATTTGTATGACAGAAATTTTGAAAAACATTCAAATGCAGTGCACATTTGTACACAAATTATTTTTTAGTCAATTTTTTTTCTTGTCTTCAACTAAAACCGTCACCTGGAAGGGGGAAGAAGATTTTCTTAATAATAAAATATTGGCTAATCCAAAATTGAGGAACTAGAAATACTAGACAGTAAAAATTATCCTTTAATCAGAACCAGAAGTGTCCCTATTTTTAAGCATTTTGTTCAGAGTGTTCCGTCTAAGGGTCTCAGAGACGTAACAGTAGCAGAATCATGCAGCTCAGGAGATGGCCTGTGCCCTGATTTCTTACATTCCTGTTCTAGAACCTTGTGTCTTCCTCAATCTTTGTTTAAGTCCCAGAGCCTGGTTATTATCCTCAATCTTGAACTTGGTGTGAAATCGTGCTTTCTCAGATTCAGGTCTCAGACCAGAAATGTCAAATTAGTTTCCAGTTAAATCCCATCCAAACTCATTAGAGATTATTGCCTGGTGCCTCAGTCAAGATTGATTGTGAAGCTACATCCAGGCTCAGCAGGAAGAATCCAGTGGTAGATTAGCAATGTCTGCCATGAATATTGAGGGGAGAATTGGGGGTGAATATGCCATATTTGGCATCTTTGTCCTGATGTGAGCTTTCATATCTAGCGCAGCCTAAATAGGGCTCTATTTGTATGATTCTCATTCCCCTACACTGAAAACAACCAAGAAGTTAACTAACCCTCTGCAAGCTCTGAAAACTTATTCTTTCAGGCTTGAACTCCTAACTTACCACAGCTGTGGAGTTTGCCAAAGTTAAACACAGACTCCTTCTCAGCCCAGAGCCACCAACTCCTGCTCCTGTTTGCTTTTCCATATGATAAGCCTACTCCCAAGATCTACCAACTATCCTGGGACACAGTCCTGGGAATTTGACTGGCTTCTACCATTCCTGTCTTATATACCTATCAGTCCATTTGCCACAGCTGTCTTCCCCCAGCCCATTTTTTTTTTTTTTCCTGGCAGGCATTGCTAATCCACCACTGAATTGGTTCTCGATGAGCCTGGATGCAGCTTCAGAATCAGGCTTAACTCAGCAAGCCAGGGTGGCTAGGGGAAACATGATCCACTCATGGCTAGAAATCAGGTGGACCTAGCTTCTCTATTGATGCCTGGCCAAGTATATGAGAAGTCGCTAATTACTCTAATAATATTATGTCTGCCCTGGGAGGGGAAATTTAATTCTAGAGACAGAGTGCATCAAAGCCAGGTTACCCTGAGCCTATCGACAGTGCTGAACTCAGACAAAATTAAGAAAGAGACCAAATTAAGTTTTAAGTCTCCTTTCACATGTCCACCTCTTAGTTTCTTCATAATTCCACCCTTCCTGGAGTCCTTGTCACAGTTCTTCCCTGCCAAAATATTTTTCTTCTAACTACTTCCTCCACCTCAAAATGTAGTACTTTATTTTATTCCTTCAAAAATAAGCTTTCAGCCTTAGTACATCTTAGGCATTTAAGAAATGCTGGCAGATTGATTAATGGGGGGGAAAATGTGTCAAGAAAAATGTCCATTAGATGAAAGGGATTCTTCCAAATAGGTAATGAAGTATATTGAATATTATAAATTTTTGTACAGCAATACAGGGCAGACTGTGACTGCTTGGATGATCCTTACATCTAGTGGGTGTGACATAGTTAAATAGCAAAGTCTCAGCTAGGTGACTAAGGGGCACTGTGTTTTAAGTAGATAATTTTTCAATTTAACTACAATAAACTTTCTGGGAAATTTGCTGCATAGAAGATAGGTCAGAATCATTGGTCACTGTCCATCCCAATAACCCATTTGTTCTTCATAGCTCTTAACAATATGCAGAATCTTTTATTTGTATATTATAGTTATCTATTACCTCTCTTCTCCACTAGAATTTAAGCTTCAAGAAAAAAGAATCTTGACTAGCTGCTATATCCTTAAGAACTAAATATTTGTTGAAAGAATAAATGAATCTAAAACCCATCTTTGATAGTACCCCATAATTAAAGCCAAGGATAATTATAAAATCCCATTGTTCTTAGTTACTGAGAATATTTTATACCATACTTTATAAACATATATGTAATATATAACACATAAAATATTTGCATCTTTTACAAAAGACATTCATAAAGACTAGAGAATCTGGTGGTATTACTCGATATTGAAGAGAATGAAATGGGCAATGGGAAAGGTGGCTTTTTTGACTCAAAGTAAAATTTGGCCACTTCATAATTGTGCCTTATACAGGACCTCATCAGAAAGACCACCTAATTTAATACAATTGGGATCCTCTTTTCTAGGTGACAGCTTTCATGTTGATGACATTTCTCAAAATTTCTCATTATGTATTTCAAAATAATCCCAACTATTTTAGCCATCCCTTAGGAGTTCTGCTGCTTCTTCTCTATGGGATCCAGTTATGAAATACTCTGGCACTTGAGACTTCACTTGTAACTTAAATTAGGGACTGTAAGCTCAAATGCCTACAAGACTAGGAAAATAATAAAAATGAGTGATCCTGTGGTCTCTATGCAAATATGTTTTCATTGTATGCAGGAGAGATGCAAGCCCAGATAATGGGAGGAGGCTGCTACCTGCAGCTCCTGCCAACTGTTGCCATTTCAGAATTCAGACCCTGAGCTGCTGGATCAAATAATATTTTAAAAGGTACCAGAAATCTGGACTTTTTATCAGAAAATTCCTAAGTTTTAGTTGCAATGATTTTTATAAACTGCTTTAGGCTGCATAAGTTAGGTCTGTTTACTCAATGCAGTGTGCTAGCAGTGGGTTTTCAACCTTAAGATGATGATTCTCCGGTTACTTTCTCAAGACACATGTAGCCTTTGACTCCCTAAGACCTTTGACTGTCTGTGTTAGGACACATTAGTCTACCAGACTGTAGAGGGCACGCATTATGTCATGTGGCACCCTCGATTAACAGTGATTACAGCCCTTTCTCCCAGCTCATGTAAATGCCTAAGGCAGTTCTGGCTATTGACAATAATGCATAATGTTAGAATAACCTTGCCTTTCTTCTGGGTCATACATCCATTTTTTTAAGTATTGAGGCTTTTTGTGTTTGTTCCATATTACACACCTTCTTGCTTTCTTTTCAGCTTGTTGGCATTTGAGCCACTGTTATAGCTGAGTCATATTATCAAATAATAATGATTCCCAATTACTTAATGTGTAGAATGTTGGGTTGTTTTTCTTCAGAATTCTTCCTTAGCTAATAATCTAATGCATCATGTTTAATTTGGTTCATTCACTGTACTTCAATAGCACGCTATATATTCCATACCTGAAATATTGATTATTTATTAAAATTAGCTCATAAATCCAGCCCTTCCTTTTCACCAGATCAATTCCTGTCAGTTTAATTCCTCTTCTTCCATTACAATAGGCTTTCAGTTGTTTCCTGACCTCAAGTCTCATGCCCATTTTCTAATCATTCACACTGCTGCCCAAATAAATATTCTAAAACCATGGTTTTACATAATCGGATAAATATTTATAGCTAGTTATCTGTAGGATAAAGTCTATGCACCAAACCATGCAATATTATTAAAACTTAATATATATTTAAAGTGGGCATTTTTTTTGCCATTTTACCAAAAAAATCTCATATTTAGTCCCAGTTCTGCAGAGACTACTTGCTCTCACACCTCTCTGACTTGACCATGTTTACACTGTGTAGCATTCCTGATTATTCTTTTCTGCTATCTAGACCCATTGTATCTTTCAGACTCTGATCAAACATCTGTTCTATTTGATCATTTCCTGAACAAACCTAGCTGGTAAGTCCCTGCTTTACCCGTGCTATTTATTTTCATTACAGCATTCAACATATCCTTTCAGATTTTTGTTTTCTTCTCATATTTCCCTAGTATCTTAAAGTGGACAAAGACCATGTGTCTATTTACATAGACCCACTACTCCAGTACTGAAACTATAAAAGAGTAGGCATGCATCAAAATATTTTAGTATAAATAAGTGATTTATTTCAAGATTCTTTAGTGATATAGCATAACGACTAAGAGCTAGGATTTAGAAAAAAAGAAAGACTTGAGCTAAAATTCCAGTTCTCTGACACTTATTAAGTGGATTATTTTTAGCAAGTCAAATTACCTGTCCTGGCCTCAGTTTGTTTTTTGAAAGATGCTATTAAGAAAATGAAAGGGCAATCTGGAGACTGGGAGAAAATATTTGGAACACATATACAGATACTCCTAAACCTATAATGAGGTCACGTCCTGATAAAGCCATCATAAATTGAAAATACTGTAGTTTGAAAATGCATTTAACACACCTAACCTAAGCCGGGCATGGTGGCTCATGCCTGTAATCCCAGCACTTTGGGAGGCCGATGTGGGAGGAGTGCTTGAGGCCAGGAGTTCAAGAGACCCCATCTCTATAAAAACTAAGAAAAATTAGCCAAGTGTGGTGGCATACAACCCTACTGTCCCAGCTACTTTGAGGCTAAGGTAGGAGAATTGTTTGAGCCCAGGAGTTGGAGGCTGAAATGAGCTATGATTGTACCACTGCACTCCAGCCTAGCAACAGAGCAAGACCCTGTTTAAATTAAAGAAAAAAAAATACATCTAACCTACCAAACATCATAGCTTAACCTAGCCTACTTTAAACATGCTCAGAACACTTAAATTAGCCTATAGTTGGGCAAAATCATCTAACACAGAGGCCATTTTACCATAAAGTGTTAAATATCTCATGTAATTAATTGAATGCTATACGGAAGGGAAACAAACAGAATGGCTGCATTAGTACTTGAAGTATGATTTCTACTGAGTGAACACTGCTTTCTCACCATTGTAAAGCTGAAAATGCTAAGTCAGGGACCATCTTTAAAAGACAAAGGACATGTATGCAGAATATAAAAAGACCCCTGGCAACTCAATAATACAGACAACCCAATAAAAAGTGAGCAAACGATTTGAACAGACACTTCACAGAAGAATATATATTGAATGGCAAGTAAGTACAGGAAGAAACATTTCACATCTTTACATGTTATAGAAATACAAATTAAAGCCACAGTGGGATACCATTATGCTCTCACTAGAGTGGCTAAAATTTAAAAAATAATAAAACATCTGAGCATATCATATGTTGTTGAGTATGCAGAGCTCTTATTCACCACTGTTAAGAATATATAATAAAATGGTACCGTGACTTTGGCAAACAGTTAGGCAGTTTCATAATGAGCTAAACATGCATTCACCATACACCCAGCTATTGCATTTCCAGATAGTTACCCAAGAGAAACAAAAACATATATCCACTCAAAGATTTGTACATGAATATTTACAGAAGTTTTATTTGTAGTAGCCAAAAACTAGATACAGACCAAATGTTCAGCAATAATTAAATGAAAAAAAAATTGTGGTGTATTTATACAATGGAAAATTATTCAGAAAAAAAGAGGAAAAAATATTGACACATACAACACGGGTGAATATAAAAATCATTATGCTGAGTGAAAGAAGTCAAGTAAAAACAGCACATATTCTGTATTTCATTTACACAAAATTCTAGAAAATACAGACTATTCATAGTAATAGAAAGCAAATCAGTAGTTTTGTGAGCATGGGAATATAGAAGGGATGGATTACAAAGGAACATGAGAAAACTTTTGGGGATGCTGAATATATTCACTTTATTTTCTGTGGTTTAGTTTCACAAGGGTATGTATAAGTCAAAACAAGGCAAATTGAACACACTGTTTATGTGTACTTGTTTTGTACTTCAATTTTATATCAAAATTATAAAAAGGATAACTGTTACTAGCTGATAAATTAAAAGTAAGATAAAGCTGATAAATTTTAAAAAATTGGCAGAAGAAATTATTTTCAAATTATTTCTTATTTTTTAATCATGCTCCTCTCCAACTACTCAAGACAAACTGGAATTAAATGGCCATCAGTGCCAACCAGAATGAATTAATGATACAAGGTACCAAACAGCAAAGAATCGCCTGGCCTGATAACGCCATACCTGAAGATCTTTAGCCTGGCACATGCACTGGATTATTCTTTTAGTCATGGTGGATTTTATACTGATAATATGCACAATCAACTGAATATAATTATGAGAGTCAGAATGGTATCTGTGGTCAGGCAACCAAGGAAAGAAACTGATCAGCCTATAGAGAAACTGAGGCCCCAAACCTGTAGCTCTATGCTGTAACCAACTTAGCTACCCAGCTCTCTGGCCATACACTCTGCTGAAGACCAATTCACATATTTAACTTGTGAAAAATGCTAGTAGACCTATGCTCAGGTGAGGGGTGTGTGCAGGGGGAACAGAGAGAAAAGAATTCACAGGTGAGAGAGGGGAAAGGAGAGAGAGAATATAATTCAGTACTACATAGGAAAAAAGATAGAAAATACCAACCCCACCATCTCATTCAAAGAGTATACTCCCCAAGGAAGGTATAAGATAGATGTGAATCTGATGTTTCTTCAGTCACCATTGATTTGCACATTTTCATACTAGTACAAGCACTAAGAATGATCTAGGGCTTAAGGATATAAGTTTGATATATACATATATACATATGTACATAGCACTGTCCATAAACACTAGCCAACGTCTTCATCTGGTGTTCAACCAAAGAAGCAGAGCAACTATCTGTTGAACTTCCTGAGAGACGATATGTGAATCTCCATTCTAACGGATTTTTAATTACAATTTTGAGCATATGGGAGTTTTGTCTTATATGCCAACTTTGGAATTTACCCTTTATACACACACTCTCCATCACCACCCCCATCATCACCACCACCACCATCAGCACTTAAAATGTGATTTCACCATATTAATTACTCAGAGTTTCTGCAGCACATTTTCCTAAGACTGAAAAAATGTGCCATTTAAATTTTTTTTCCTTAGAGAAGAACTTAAAACTGTTGAAAATGATTAAAAATAACAAATCATGATTCAGTTCATGATTGAGTAGCTAGTATTCTACTTATCCTCATGCAATAAAGAACTGTAAAACTGGACAAAATATGATTTTTAAAAACTGTTTTCAGATATTAAACAATGGAAAGCACAAGGCTATGCTCCTTATAAGAAGGAACATTCATAAGGTCAATTTCCTATTCACTCTGGTTTTCTGTCTGGGAGAGATTTCCAAATCATTTTTCATAAAATTTAACAAGCAAAGAACAGCTATCTGGTATTAGGTAGACAGCAAGGGACCTCTGGCTCCTTCTGGGGATGAAGGGAGTACCCTGAGCAATTGCCACACCCTACCAAGCTACCAAGCAGAACTTAGTGTGTCAACTGCAAAAGAATGCAAAGGATTCCCTAGCCCATGGGCCAGGTAGCACAGGTACAATAATAGGGTCTGGAAGGTGACCTAGAACAACCTAAGCCTAATTATCATGTCATTACCTTAAATCTACATTGCAGTTCACCCTCCCCCCCCCCGCAATGGGCTTTCACAGAGGCTCATGGGAAACGAGTAAGACTCAGGTTATATAACTCCCAACTGTCCATCAAAGTGGTTTGATGGTGACATCTGAACCACAAGGAGGGCCCAATCCAGACACTGTAAAACAAGACCCAAGACCATAACCAAGGCCCTCCTATTACAACAGGGGGTCCATTCATTATCTATGGTGAATGTCTCTTGCTCTTGCTCTGTGAACCTATATCTTGCCCTTGCTCTATAAACCTATCTTGTCCTTCTTCAATAAACTTCATTTCACCCTTGCCTTGCTTTTGGTGCGTCTGGTCATTCTTCGGCCAAGAGCATACCAAGAACTAAGACGAGAACAGACAGAATTACCAACTTGAACATCTGGCTGGATAGGAAAAAAGGTAAGTGGGTAAAAGAAATGGATATTAGAGTTTGGCAATTTTAAGTCATCTGGAATCATTAGGGCAGAGCCCTGAAGAGAGGAAACCATAGAGAGGAAGTCTGAGAAATTTGCATAGATGTTCCCTTCAAATTACTGGCCACATTCAAAGTTGTACATGTGCATGATTCTGTGAAGATAAGCAAAGAACGTCAGCTGGGGAATCAAGAGGTGAACAGAGACTTCAGAGGTCTCACAGTGCTAAGGAAATATTGGCATTCCCATCCAGACAGATGGAGAGACCCTGACAAAAAACCTGAACATTCAGGCGAGAACCTAGGGAGCCCGTGCCTTAGAGTAAGGGCCACATGCCAGGACTAAAAGCAAATAAGATCAAGGTGATCTGCCACAAATTTAACAATTGGTCAGACCAAAGCTGCCTCCTGAGAGGAAAATGACATAATCTAGAAGCTCTGCAATGTATAATTTGTGATGTTCAGCATACAATAAAATTACTAGATATGCAAGAAGCAAGATGATGAGATCCATCATGAACAAATATTGACCAATAGAAGACCCACAAAAGATCCAAGTTGGTTTTAGCAGTGAAAAACTTGAAAGAGCTACTATAAAAATGTTAAGGAATTTAGTGAAAAATAGGAATAGGTACAAATGATGGAGAAATTCAACAGAAAGTTGAAATGCTAGAAAAAGACCAAACAGAAATTTTAAAATTGAAAACAAAATCTGTCTGTGACAAAGAATTTATTGAAGTGTTGAACAACTTGAAAAAGCAGAAAAAATTTTAGTAATCTCAATGTCAGGTCAATAGAAATTATCTAATCCAACATACAGAGAAGAAAAATAAAAAGAATGAAAAATGCAGGCTGAAGTTTTCATATGTCTGCTTAACATACATGCAACTAGAATCTGGAAAGACAAGATACAGATAATGGAGCAGAAGAAAAATATTTAAAAAGATAATGGCCAAAAATTTTCAAATTTTATTTAAAATATCAACCCACTTATGTAAGAAGTTCAGCAAATTCCAGGAGAATGAATAAATATAAAGACCACACTGGAGCACATCAAACTGAAACTCGAACACACCAAAAAAAAAAAAAAAGGAAAGAAAATTTTACAACCAGCAAGGAGCAAAAAACATTATATTTAAGGTGACAACAATAAGAATGATGGCTGTGTTTTTATAAGAAAGAAATAGAAGTCCGAAGATAATAAGATGACATTTTTAATGTTTTGAAAGGAAAAGCCTGTTAACCTAGAATATAGAGCAAGAATACCTTTCAAACAAAAATATCTATTCAAAAAGGAAGGCAAAATAAAGACATTTCAGACAAATGCCTAGTAAGTTCAATTTCAGTGGATACACACTATACAAATACAAAGGAAGTGCTCAGGTCAAAGAGAAATATTCACAGATAAAAATCTAGACCTTTCAGAATTAATGAAGACCACTGAAAATGGGAAACATGATAAATATTAAAGATTATTTTTAAAATTTTCTGCGAATATGTTGATTAGAATAACAAAAGAACAAAGAACGCATGGTATATATACAAAACAAAGAGCAAGGTGGTAGGCTTAAACTCAACCTTATCAGTAATTGCAATTGCTCTAAATAGACTAAACCACTCTATTTAACAGACAGTGATTGTCAGACTAGGGAAAAAAAGATCCAACTAACTGCTGTTTACAAGGGATCTGTTTTAAGTATAAGGACACAGATATATTGAAAGTAAAAGGATAGGAAATTATATACCATGCAAACAACAGTTTAAAAAAAAACCCAATGTGGCTATATTGATATCAGACAAAGCAGACTTCAAAGACAAGGAGTATTAACAGAGATAAAGAAGGAGAATTCATCATGATAAAAGCATCAATTCATAAGGTAGATAGAACAACAACCTTAAATACATTTAACTGAATAATATAGTTGTAAAATACCTGAAAAAAGGAAAAAGAGGAAAAGAAATAAAAATAGGCAAATCCACAATCACACTTGAAGACTGTAACACTTTTCTTTCAGTGATTGGTAGATGAAGCTGATAAACACTTTGGTGAGGATATATGAAATAAAAAACACTATTTTTTTATTTCAAAATATTAAGAGGGTACAAACGTTTTTAATTAACTTAACCTAATTGGCATTTATGCTATACACCCAACAACTGAAGAAAATATATTACTTTCACATGTACATGGAACATTTGTCAAAACAGACCATATGCTGGGCCATAAAATGAGTCTTAATAAATTTAGAAGGTTGAGAATGCCAGGTTTTAGTCTCGAACTATAGAGTACTCTGCATTCTTTTGCAGCTGGCCCACCAATTTTTGATTGGCAGATTCGTAGGGTATTCGCTCCTCCCCTAGGTATGGAGAATTAGGGTTGGGCAGGACCAAGATGGGGGCAACAGCACCCACTTTCATCCCTAGGAGACCTGGAATCTCTTACCATCTACCTAAGAAGAACACACAAAATATGTTTGTTAACCATCGTGGAATTAAATCTAGAAATCAATTTTTAAAAGTAGAAAAATCATCTAATATATAAAAACAGAATAACACACTTCTAAATAACCTATGTATCAAAGAGTAAATTGTAATGGAAATTAGAAAGTATTTTTCCTCACTCTGATTGTTGTGTAAGGATAAGCAAGAAGGAGGAGGCACTGGAAGAAACAAGGAGACAAGTTAGGTGGTTATTAAACTTCTCCAGGTGAGAGATGATGTTGGCAGGGGTGAGGACGGTAACAGAGTATTAGAGTTGGTCAGTTTATGAATATGTTTGAAAATATAGATGGTAGGATTTACCAAAAGATAAATATGAGGATTGAAACAAAGACAGGAGTCAAAGATTAATTTGAGATTTGGGCCTGATATGCAAAAAGATGGAACTGCCATTAATTGAACAGAAGAAGATTGAAAAAGAATCAGGTTTTGAGGGGAAATAACATAAGCTGACTTTTTTTTTTGAGGCAGAGTCTCACTTTGTTGCCTGGGCTAGAGTGTCGTGGCGTCAGCCTAGCTCACAGCAACCTCAAACTCCTGGGCTCAAGTGATCCTTCTGCCTCAGCCTCCCGAGTAGCCGGGACTACAGGCATGCGCCACCATGCCTGGCTAATTTTTTCTATATATATTTAGTTGGCCAATTAATTTCTTTCTATTATTAGTAGAGACGGGGTCTCGCTCTTGCTCAGGCTGGTTTCAAACTCCTGACCTTGGGCAATCCACCCACCTCAGCCTCCCAGACTGCTAGGATTACAGGCGTGAGCCACCGCGCCCATTTTTTTTTATGAGTAGAAGGAGTACACTCTAAAATGATGATAAAAAGTACAGTATAACAAATATGTAAACAAATAAGGTGGTTGTTCATTATTGTTATCAAGTATTACGTGCTGTATGTAAGTGTATGAGCCATGCTTTCATATAGCTGGCAGTACGGTAGTTTTGCTTACACCAGCATCACCACAAACATGTGAGTACTGCATTACTCTACAAAGTTAAGACATTAAGATGGCTATGTCAAGATGTTATTAGCTGATAGGAATTTTTCAGCTCTATTATAATCTTATGGGACTTCTATCATATATGTGGTCCATAATTGATCAAAAAGTTGTTATGCAGGCATGAATTTAGTTGTTTTGAAGTGTAGAGCACCTCCTCATGGTCCATACTTCATACCTCACCTTTAGGGGCCTGCTGGGACTTCAGTCTAGTTATAGGTATAGAAGCAAGAGGGTGGTGAGGAAGGGTCCCGGGGAGAATTAGCATTGTCTTGCATGGTAGCTGCCCCATGGAAGCTATCACCATTTCCTTAGGCAATGCAGGGTTAATGCCCTCAGACAGAGGTGGAGAGGCCCCACTTTCGGTGGAAATGCTGCTGCCACTGGGAGTGGGGAAGCCACTTCCACTGGGGGAGGGGAGAATGCTTCTACAGGCAAAGAAGACTCATTTAGGGACTCAATGGTCCCACCTTCATCAGGTCTTCCCACACATCCTCATTCCAACTTAAAGGATTCGAGTCTTTCCCAATCAATGCCCCCACTTTAACAGCAGACATCCTGCAAGGCTGGGAATTCCACTTGCATTGTAATTAAGCCAATCACAAAATGAGGTTCTGCATTTGATTTTCAGCAAGTTCAGTCCTGTGGCTACGGGAGGTAAGACTCTTCTTCAGTGCATGCCTAGAAGTTTTTAGGTCATTTATGCAGTGCTTGAGCTTGGAATTCAAATCCTTAAGCTCATACTTTTCTTTTATCACTTTGTTCCGTGATCTTAGAAGCAACCACCCAACATCATTGTATTCCTTAGATTTCCAAACATGTTCAAAAGTATCATATACAGAGTCACTAGCACCTTGCTTCTTGTAAATGCTTGATTAAGAGTGCAGGGGCCAGGCCGGGCGCGGTGGCTCATGCCTGTAATCCTAGCACTCTGGGAGGCTGAGGCGGGTGGATTGCTCAAGGTCAGGAGTTTGAAACCAGCCTGAGCAAGAGCGAGACCCCATCTCTACTATAAATAGAAAGAAATTAATTGGCCAACTAAAAATATATAGGAAAAATTAGCCAGGCATGGTGGCGCATGCCTGTAGTTCCAGCTACTTGGGAGGCTGAGGCAGTAGGATTGCTTGAGTCCAGGAGTTTGAGGTTGCTGTGAGCTAGGCTGACGCCACGGCACTCACACTAGCCTGGGCAGCAGAGAAAGCCTCTGTCACAAAACAAAAAAAAAAAAAAAGAGTGCAGGGGCCAGGCTCACGCCTGTACTCCGAGCACTCTGGGAGGCCGAGGTGGGAGGATTGTTTGAGCTCAGGAGTTTGAGACCAGCCTGAGCAAGAGTGAGACCCCATCTCTACTAAAAAAATAGAAAAAAATTAGCTGGACAACTAAAAAAAATATATATATATATATATATATATACATATATAAAATTAGCCAGGTATGGTGGTGCATGCCTGTACTCACAGCTACTCAGGAGGCTGAGGCAGGAGGATCGCTTGAGTCCAGGAGTTTGAGGTTGCTGTGAGCTAGGCTGATGCCATGGCACTCTAGCCCGGGCAACAGAGTGAGACTTTGTCTCAAAAAAAAAAAAAAAAAAAAAAAAGAGTATCCAGTGCAGATATTCTTTTTATCTCTAAAATCAAATTCTGTAATTTATGCAGGCTGAGCTATTCTATGATCTGACATCTGACATCTGCAAGCTGAAGAACCAGGAAGGCCAGTGGTGTAACTCAGTCTGAGGCAGAAGGCCTGAGAATTGGGGATGGGGTTAGGGTGATGGTGTAAGTCCCCGTATCAGTCTGAAAGCCTGAGAATCAGGAGCGCTGATGATTGAGGGCAGGAGAAGATGGATATCTCAGCTCAAGCAAAGAAAGTAAATTTGCACTTCCTTTGCTTTTTCATTCTATTTGAGCCCTCAACAGATTGAGTGTTGTCCACTCACATTAGCAAGAACAATACTCTTTACTCAGTGTACCAATTCAAATGCTAATTTCTTCCAGGAACATGCTCATGGACACACATAGAAATAAAATTTTATCAGCTATCTGGGCATCCCTTAGCCCAGTCAAGTTAACTCATAAAATTAACCATCATGGTGTCTTTAAAGAGAAATACACTATTTATAACATTATAAATTGATGAGATTATGGAAATGTTGTGACCAGAGGCTTACCAGAACCTAACCCTATATTTCCCCTAGGTGCAATGCCTCAGTATTTGCTAATTCAGGTGACTTTATAAAACGCAAAATGAAAATTGACTGTATTCTGTCACTCTTGCTAAAATTAATAGTTTTATGAGACAACCAGCTTGCAATCAGTCAGACTTGGTTCCAAAACCCTGCTTTGCTTCTTATTAGTTTGTGACACCTTGAGTGGTCACGTTCCCTGGATAAGCATCAGTTTTCTTCTCAATAGGATGACAATGATGCACTTGGGGTTCCCTTCTCCTTTGTCTTGAGGTGAGCAGCCTGTTGCTTCCTTGAAGAAGTAGGCTCTCTTATGGAAGGAAGCTCTAGATGACAGTGACAGGTTCTTTCCTGTGTCTGGGACGGACTGACCTCTCTATTAAGTCCTCATCTGATCATGAAGGGAGTAGACTCCTCCTAGGGCCTCTTGTTGGGGGTGCTTCTCATCGCACATCATGGTGGAATCCATCCCCTCCCTTCTCTACCCCTTCCACCTTTCATGGACTATCCTCAAATCTGCAGTTCTCGGTCCCTAGGAGCCCATCAGATAGACCTACCGCACTGGTAGCATCCTGGTCTGTTTTACAGGTACACAATAAAGCCTCGAGGGGAACATCTAAATGACCCAATAAAAAACAGGAAGACAAAGGAGTCTTCACTATCATGTACATAGTGCCCACAAAGAGTTGGGTATTATATTATGTACTTTAATAAATTACCCTATGTGCCACAAAAGCTTTTCTAGTTAGATATTATTATGTCCATTTAAAAACAGATGTGGAAACTGAAGCTACGAGAGTTAAGATATTTGCCTATTGCACTCAATAATAAGTAAGTAGCAGTGTGAAGAATTCAAACTCAAGTTTTTCTCACTCCAAATCCCATCATTTTCACTCCTCCGTGGCATCTCCAATAAAGTCTGCTTTTTGGGGGTGGGAATGGGGGGGGTCACTTTTGAAGTCACATGATCTTTGACCCCCCCTGGGGAACTCTGAGAGAGAAAGCAGATCGTATTGTATAATGGAAACTCCAAGGAGGTCAGTAATTTCTCAGGAACCCTGGATCCCAGTGTCCCATCCGCAGACCCTGGTGTAGGAGCAATAGTGGCCCTCCAGATCAGCTGTTTCCCCATGGGCACCCATGGCCTGTGGCTGCTGTTTGTGGAAGGTCATCCTCTTAGCCTTGCTTGCTTTCTGCTGCTTTCGAGCACCCTTTTCAGAACAGGAGCTCAGTTGCAACACTCTCTTTTGCTTGGCTCCAGGACAACTTTTCCACTGTCACCGCCCTGTAGCCTCAGCTGGCACAGAAATTCCAAAATAAATGAACGTGTTGTAAATCGGGAGAAAATATTGTGTCCTTGTGGTGTTGATGTTGATTGCAGCTCAGCGCTCAGGCCGCGATGACCACAGCTCAAGCTGCATATTTCTTTACCCAAACACGCAGAGAGGCTGCCGAGGCCAGGAGGTCTGCAGACGCCTGCATTCAGTATGCACTTCAGCTTCTTAAAGGTGTGTCAGGCTGACAAAGTGCTGTTGATCTGCAGTCACCAGCCAGGTCAGGGGCCCAGCCTGTCAAAGCCAGGCTGAGACAAGACGCACCAGTCTTCCCACCGTGGTGTTTGGGAACAGAGGCCTGCCGATAACACCTCGGCAGGAGGTACCCCCTGGAGCAGCGTGGTGCTGGCTTTGGGAGTGGCCCTCAGGCCTGGGATGATTGGGGCTGGCACGACACAGCCTGTAGCTAACTGAGGCCGTGTGGTGAGAGGTTTCTCGGGCTGAGGGTAAGGTCTGGATTTGCGCGTCAGAGTTTGGCTGCAGGCTCTGGGGGGTCTTGAAAGTTTGACCACCCAGCATCATTTTGGTAGGGACATGAGTAAGAGAGAAACGAAATCGTTGAAAACGGGTACGGAGGGAGAAACTGATTTGTCAGAAGGATTATTTTTTCCCCAAGCACAAAGATTTGGTCTGAATTTTTCAGGCAGCAATAGGGATTCCTGTGCAGGTTACTCACCCAGAGAGTTTCGGATAAGATATCTCCATTTTTTTCTCTACGGCAACTCCCATCCACTGCTTTAAGACAGTGCTCTGCCTACTGCCCAATCATGTGACTCAGTGGTACAGCCAATCAGAGTCTCTCATGCTCCTGGGTGTGAGCACGGGATTTGGAATTGATCTGCCAATCACAGGACTGCATTCCTCTGGCGGGTGGGAATAGGCGTTTGACCCCAGCTGAACCCATCAGGATCCTTTCCTCGCACTTTTTTTTTTTGTGTGTTTCTCCTTGGGATTTTGGGTTTGGAGGAGGAGGTGTCTTGCCTTTTAGGGTGGAGAGCTAGAAGGATATGAATTGGGGATGGCAGGTGGCCGTCTTCTTTACAGTTTGGAGACGACCCATTTGCCAATAGGAGACAATGAAGGCCACACACAGAGAGCGCGTCAGTACGAAGAGATGGGGAAGAGGGTCAGAGAGGGTCTTCAGGATTACGCTTGAATCCCTGGACGTAAGCATGCCTGAAGCCAGGTTCATCCTTAGATTTTCTGGTTAAATGGGTCAATATAGTCTTCTGTCCTTTTATTTAACCTCAACTAGTTTGAAAGTTCTATCTAATACAAAAGTAGTAGCTTGTGGCTCAGCCTCGGGCAAATCAAAAGTGTGTTTCTGAGGGGGAGAAGACTGGAGTTGGAAAGGAATGATGGACAGTTATTTTATGAAAACCGTGAATGACAATGGTCTGAGGTCCCACCTCTATTCCTTTCCATGCATTTAACATGCATAGATGCACTAAATGCCCACTGTGTGCCAAGCCTGTGCCCGGGCTGGGGCTGTTAAAATGAATAAGGTGAAATCTCTGCCCTCAAGTAGTTCACAGTCCAGTTGGAAAAACAAACGACTAGGCAACGATAATACGTTGTGAGGTAATACAGTGCTAGGATTAGACTGCAATGCTAGGATGGAAGACTGGTTCCCTGGGAACATGGAAGAAGCCAGCAAACTTAGGGCAGAAGGGGGATCAGAGACTACCAGAGGAGACACTCCTAAGCTGAGTCCTAAGGGGCAAGGCTTCCTGGAGGTGGCGGTGCAGATGTAGCTGGATGTTCAGGAATAGCTCACCACCCCAAGCACCTTCAAAGGAGTTATCATTTCTGAGCATACTGTGGGGTGCTGGAGAAGAGCTGGTGTCCTGAGTTGTACAAAATAAGTTACAACAGATTTAGTCCCTTTTGAAGTGAAAAATCTCCAACAGACTAATTTAGTAAAGAGAGAAAAGACAAACGAACATACAGCCATAGAATTATATTCAGTAAATGTGTATCACGTTTTTTTGGTACCATCTCCAGTGAGTTCTGAAATGGTTGAATGGCCAAGTCCGAGACAGCTAGAACCCCGGGTCATTAGGGGTAAAGGTTGGGAACCATATGCTTATATAAGAGTGGAAGTAACCATGGAATGCTTTTTAAAAGTAACTTTATTGGTTATTTAAAATGCTTATTGCTATTTTTTTTAAAAATAAGAAGAAAACCCCCAAATCGCTCAAAATACTATCATGCAGAGATTTCTACCACTGACATTTTGGTGAACTCCAACTAGGCATTTTTCTAAGGATGTATTTACATAGGTTATATATACATAGAGCTATATGGCTGTGATTTTATAAAAATAGCATCATACTATATGTGCATTCTTATATAATTTGCTTTTTATAAGTTGATGATGGGTTGTGTTAAACTTTGCAATCTAACAAAGAAATATAGAACTATGCTGTAATTTTTTAGTGCAAAATGTTCCATTGAATGGAAGTATTGTACATGAATGAATGCTATTGAACTACTGACGGACACTTAGAGGGTTCCCAAATTTTCACTAGGTTTTGATAGCAGTGCTGTGATAAGCCTCTCTGTGAATGCAGTGGGGTTCCTTAGAATATGCCACACTGGAGACCAGCACAGCATTTCTCAGAAGCTCACTTTATCCTGTGTCTTCTCAAGCCCTGGAATATATCACTGATTCCCTGATTGGCTTGCATCTCGGGATCATGTTGTGGGTCACGTATCTTTAAACACTAGCTTCCCATGCAGCAAGACCAGATGCTTATTCTATGAGAGGCAGTTGGGAACTGAGACCAGTATGAGAGATCGAGAGATTCATGTCTCCCACATCAAGCTTGCCCTGGACTCAGGCTCACTGGGTGGAAGTTTTTCAGAATCACGCACACTGCTTAGATGATTTCTTTTCCTCTCTCTGTTGCAATCATATATTGCTGAATTTGTATTTGTTAAATGTTAATATAACGTAATCAGCTTTATGTGCTGTATATCATTTTGCACTTGACCAATTATCTGCTTGGGGTAAATTCCTAGAAGTGAGAGTACTGGCCAAAAGTCTGAACAGTTTACGTGCTGATACATATTGCCCAACGGCCCTCCAGAAATATTGTGCCAATTTAGCGATTCCCTTTCACCATGGGGAAACACATTTGTGGTCATGCTTGGCTTGGGAGTTTTTCAACTTTTCTTGATTGTGGGAAGCCTGCATTGAAAAGGAATCCCTTTAGGCAGTGCTAATGAGAATCATTTTAATTGGGTGGCCCCATGGACATTTGCATTCAAGGACTAAGCAAAGGACAGAGTATCTGTGCAAAGGGCCCTGCCATAGAGGCTGAGGATGCAGAGATGAGCCTCAGCTTATCCCTGGCCTCAACCTCTTATTCTAGGTGTGGGGCTGGAAGGGACTGGGGAGGAGACCAGCACAGAAACCATGGTAACGCATGACTGGGTGGGCAGGCGCTGGGGAGTATCACTGATGATCAATCAGGAGCTATGGACACTCAGAGGATGTTCAGATATTTTTTTCAAGAGATGATTGTTCCAGGCCCATCACAATCCACCTGCTCTGCTCCTTCTTCCTCCCTTACGTTCTCTCGATCCACTCCTTTGCTATCTGTCTGCTCGTTCCAACAGTGGTTTTTAAATATTTTGATCGTGCCTTTTTTCACCAGTAAAATAATTTTGATGAGGCGCCCACTATATGTATATATTTATTTATGTATTTGTAAATAAAACATATAAATAAAAGCTGCTGTGAAAATATATTACGCAATCATAATATATATTCGGAAGCAGAACATTTTAAAGGATCAGATAAAAATGAATAATGTTTTAAATGCCTCACTAACTGTACTAGCTAGATACATATCAGCAAATGTGCCTTTGGGGTAAGGTTAATTGTAAATGAAGATGGAGATATAGCCACCCATTTTTTCCAATAGTCTTCTTAATATTTTGATTTTTAAGGATAAATTTTCTTACCATATTTGATAAAGTAGCTGATGGACAGGTCACCAGAAGCAGGGATAGTAGGATTGTCATTTTTTATTTTCCTATTGTCACTTGTGCTTGCGTTATTGGCATTGTCCTCCACCATACTTTTACTTGCAAGAATTCTTTTAAAAGCCGTTTGTCCATTCTGCAAAGATGAGTTTGGTTAAAATTAGGTAATATAAAACATTAATCTACTTAACAAGGCACATGTAAACTTTACTACCTATATAGAAATGCTCTGAAATTAAGCAAACCAGCAAGGGTATCATTGTCAGCCTTCTGTGTTATGGGAACCCCACTCAACCCTCAGCACACCTTGCACACCGTTTGTGCTGTGTTACTTCTGACATATGCACCAAGGAAGCCTGCAAGTGCCAATTTAGACATTAAATAGCATAAAGCTTAATGGATTTATTTTTAAGAGGAAATAAATGTGCATTGCAAGGCTAATATTTTCTTTCAGTCCTGGGGTTTGTTGTGTGCATTCTCTGGAATGTTAAAACTATCTGTGGAGACTATTTACTGATATCATAGTGAGGTAGATTAAAGTGGCTGCAAATTCTTTGTTCCTCCTCCATCGAGCAGTAGAATCTCATTGCTTATCCCTTGAATCTGAGCTGATCTAAGTGACTTGCTTGGCAGAAAGTACAAGGGTGGAAGTGACATTCCAGTATTTCAAAAGCAGGATCATACAAAGCCTTAAAGCTTTGGACTGGACCTCTTGGGACACTCTCCCTGGGAGCTCTGGGCTATTGCATTAGAAGTTTGATTACCCTGGCTGATACTGCCATGCGTAGTTTAGACGTCTGGCAATCCCAGAGCAGGTATTAGAAGTGGGAGTGAAGCTGTCTTCTGCCCATTCACTAGTTGAATTCTTTGTTGACACCATGCAGAACAGAATAACCAGCCAGCTGTGCCCTGACTAAATTCCTGACCCACAAACATGTGAAATATAATAAAATGGTGTTGTTTAAGACAGCACATTTTGAGGCTGTTTGAAGCAATAGAGAACCTGTGGCTTCTCACTTTCGGCTAGATGCATATGTAGTCTGTATTGACTTTTAGTATTTCCTTCCTAGCTTCATTTTTATCTCTGAATATACTTCCCAGTGGTGTTTACAGACTGTGATTGCCATCTCTGTGAGAGAGAGCTTCACTAGCAAAACTGCAGATCTTTTCAGACTCAGGGAGAGATGCGACTGTTTCTGTATCACTGATGCCTAAGGCTGGATCTAATCTGCAGCCCCTTCTCTGGATCCAGTTCTGCCTGGAGATTCTCAGTCCTTTTTTTCTCCTCTTCCAGGTGCTGATGATGTGGGAAGGTTTGTCTGAGGTCCTCAGCTAGGGGGGCGGGACCTGTACCCTCTCCATTTTTTCTTACCAGTCCCCAGTCTCCGGGGTCTTGCTTTTGCATCGATGGAATTCTCAGAACAATTTTACTTAGAACTAGGCCTTCAGTGCACCTCTGCCTGGCAGCCTAGATGTTGTGTTCTTGTCTCCTCCCCACAGAGTGACTTTCTTTGGCTCCTTAATACTTGACTGAAATCTGGTTTGGGCCAAGGAAGTTTACACAGGACCAAGTCTTTGGGTTGTTGGTCTTTCTTTGAGGGAGTGGCAACTTGTCCCCTGATGTCATGAATCAGGGAGTCCTTGCCAACTCCTCCTTCCCCAGGGTCCCTTTCCTCCTTACCACAAAGCCAGCCTGGCTGGGCATGCTTTTACTTTCTCTCTGAAATGAAAACTAATTAAGACATCATTTCAGTTACTTATTGCCACAATGATTCTGGTAACCAGATACCCCAAAACTGAGTGGCTTAAAACAATAGATATTTCTTATTGCTCATGAATCTAGTGTTTGCCTATTGCTTCTTGTGGTCTCAGCTGGGCTTACTGTGTTCTGCAGAAGCTGCAGGTCTGGTTGGTAGCTCTGCTGTTCTTGGTTTAGCAATCTCAGATGTTTGGGGGTTGACTGACTATAGGCTGGTACAGGAAGCCTTGGCTGGAAAAATTGGACAGTTCTTATGATCCTCCAGCAAGCTACCCCAGTCATGATGTGAGGCTATCACCATCTTATGGTGGAAGTAGAAACATTCAAGTTTTTTGTTTTGTTTTTTTAGCTTCTGCTTTCCCACTGACCAAAGGCCAAGACTAGAGTCAGAGTGGGAGGGGGCTATAAAGTTACAGGGCAATAGATGGCCATAGGGAGGCCATTAATTGACCATTAATGCAATCAACTTATCAATAAGATCAACTTTCTCTTCTGCCAAACAGTTGCTAAAATCTGAGCTGGAACAGCAGAAAGGCGGTCACTTGGTGGGAGCTGTAGTCATGAGGGAATGTGATTATTGGCAGACACACAGTGCTCAAGCAGAGAAGCAATGAAGAAATACCCTGCTCACATTCTCCTTTTTATTGGCCAAACCCAACCTGAAGCCAGCCAGTAAAAGAGCCCAGAAGACAGAGGCCATAAAGGTCAGCCTCCCTGGTCACAGAGTAGGACAGGGGAGGGGAGCAAGTGGATCTGGGTGCACGTGTCCAGCAGGTCATCCTAGCTTTAGCCATACCACTGGGACAGAACTAAAAAACCTTCCTCATCACTCTAAGCTCAGAAACTTTGAGGTGGGCTAGTTCCAAACAAAGCCACACTCAGCCCCCTCCTTCCCTCTCTCAATCCTTTCCTCCTTGCATTGGTTGGGTTCTCTGAGACGCAGATGACAAGACAGGTTTAGATTTATTAGAAGTGACTGTGAAGAGAAAAAGGGGAGGAAGCCAGAGGAGGTTTGGAGAGCCATTGGACCACGATGCAGGCCTGCCATCTGTAAAGGGAGAGAAGGGAGGGTTGGGCAGGTAGAGTCTCAGACTGCAGTGCAGTTCTAAAGACGTTTCAGCTAGGCCAATGGGAAGTCCTTGAACTGAAGTCCACAACAGAGGAGTCCCGTGTTTTGCAACCACTGTGTGCCTTAGCGTCCCCACCATGCTTACCCTTGAGCTGAGAGCAGTCGTGAGATGCGTGATCTCTGCACATGCAGTGCTGCATTCAGAGAGTGGCAGCTGGAGCCGTCAGTCAATGATGCACCTGGCAGCAGGAGATCTGAGTCCCACATTTTCATGGCTTCTTCGCTCCTTCCCTCCCTCCTTTCCTTCCTCATTTTCTTCTTTCAGTTAATGTTTTTGGAGTGCTATTTAGGTTCCAGGCTTGGTGCCAAGTACTGGTGTTAAACAACAAGTAAGACAAACATGATCTCCACCCTTACGGAGCTTGCATGCATTCTTCTTTATGATTTTTTATAGTGTTCTGTTAAATGATCTCAACTGAAAGCACTTTTGAGTGGAGGGAGGGACACCTGTCTAGCGCTTTGCCTTCTCCCACACCTCTTCACCCCACGGAGACTAGTCAATTGCCTGGCACGTCATTAAGATGATCATATTTTCTAAGACCAAACCAAGGCCATTCTTACTTGTTAATTTTTTGACAGCCAAAGTCATAAAAAAGTGTGAAAGTTAAATCACATTTCTTTATATTTTTAATGAGTTTCCTTCAAGAATTAAGGCAAATTCATGGAATTGAACTGATCCCAGAAAATCCAGGGTTCGTGTCAAATATAGCAAACAGGTTGACGTAGACAGACTTGTTTGGGTGCAAAAACAGAGATTCATCTAAGTTATTCATAGGCTTGTCATAAGTTTACATGTGCATGGGAGCTCAGGAAAGCTACTCAGCTGGCCTTGGAAGAGCAAGAACTCCTGCAGAACCTGGGCCACACAGAGACTGGAAGTGGAATTGTAAGGTCATCTGGAATCCTGGGTGGTGCCAGGAATGTCGGCCTCAGGAGTGCATGGGTCTTGACTCTGGTGTTCCACCGTTTTCATGAGTCATCTCTTCTCCATGGCTTGTTCTTCTCTTCCTACTGACTGATCTCCTCAACCTCTGTCCTGTATGTTCTCTTGACCTCATCATTGCAGCTCCTCATAACTTCACCTTGTCCATGATGCGCCATGGTCCCTCTGGTTTCTCTCTGTCTCATGATCTTTAGCCATCTGTTGTGAAATGCTTTACTGTCCTGGTATTTCTCAGTTCAAATTCTAGAAGGAAAAAATCCGATTGGCCCAGGTCTTCTTTTATGACAGTCCACCTAATTGGTGCTGGATCGAGGAACCTAGTTCTGAAGTCCAGTTGTGGTTCAATTATTAATAGCTGGGAGGGTTGAGGTAGAACTCATATAATTCACACAGGTTCCAAGCTTTCCCTTATCTTGGGGCAATCAGTGTGCTGGTTTCTCTTAGAAGAGAGTCATGATTTTGTGAATCTGGGTGCATGTGTCAAGCAGGTCATTCCAACTTTAGCCATACCATTGGGACAGAACTAAAAAACCTTCCTTATAACTCTGAGCTCAGGAACCAATGTTGAAAATATAGCATTGAAAAATCTTACTGGGTTCTGCACCAGAGTCATGGTGAATGAAACAAGGGTGTTACACACTTGCTATATCCTGCGGCTTTTCATATAAACGAATCCACTCTTCCTATTTACAAGACTGCAGGTGGGGAGGTCAATGTTAAGGGAGAATTTATCAAGTCCACGCTGTAGCAGGAGCTATGCTAGATGCTCTGCATTCATTATTTCATTTGATGGTGACAATAACCCTATGAAGGAAGCACTGTCCACATTTTACAGGTGACAAAACTGAGACCCAGAGAGGTTAAGTAACTTGTCAGAGGTCATACAAACAGCAAGTGCCTGGCCCAGGATTCAAACCTCTGTTTTTGACTCCATGTCTGTACTGTTTCTTCTTTAAGAACCCACTCCCCATGCCCTTCAAGAGGGCCACTTATATGTGGCTCATACAGAACTCAAACACTCCCCTCTCTGCCCCCTTTGGCCTGACACACAGGTTTCCTCAGGCTCCAGGAAACTCTGTCCTTTACTTGTTTCAGTGTCCCAGTGACCATCTAGTTCCTGGGGATGGTGACCGTGTGCTGTCTGCTCCCATCTTTGCGTTGTATCGGCCCTCTACTATATACCTGGCTCCGAGGTGGTAAAAATCATTTTGCATTACAGGGTGTAGAAGGCCTGAGTTCAAGTCTTGGCTCTGCTACGAATGAGCTGGGTGACCTTGAGTCTGTTTTTACTGGTGACAAATGGGAAGGATTTTTAAGCTTCTTTGAGTCTCTGTAGGTCATGCCGCAGATGAAGCACGGGTTTTCTCAGCTTATCTCCATGTCTGAAAGTCCACTGGCTTTGGCTCAGGGCCCTGAACCTCTGAAGACTCAGACCTTCGGGGTAGATCAAGGTGCTTTCACAGCCTACTGCTGCCTCGAGCCACCATATGCAGTTTTTGGAAATTGGAGGAGGCTAGGGTGCCCCTAAAAGGGCTTGAATTTTGAGTAAATGCTACTTTCCATTGGATTTAGGGCTTTTCACGTGGGAGGCATGTGAAATATAGCTGAGTAGGAGAGAATAATTCTCCATAGTTTAAATTCATTTTCTCCGGCTGTTTTCTAAGACCATGCTTTTGATTCGCCAAAGTCCCACAGTTTCACACGTGTCATCCTAGCCTGCCCAAAGTCCCAGTCCACAGATGCAGAAGTCCAGCCAACGGGGAGTCATTGCCTTCCATTTCATTCACATTGAGTGTGCTGGCGTACTTATTGGCACTGGCTTACAGCAGTGAGCAAAACTAATATGCCCCCTCCTTCTGTACTGCTCACGATCTGGAGGAGAAGACAGTCAATAAACAAGCGATAAACCTGTGATTCTAACTTCTCAAGCAATTCTTCTTTATATATCCCATGGGGGAGTAAATCAAATGGTGCTAATATTTTTGTTTTAAAGAACTACTTCATAGTATTATGCATGACAAATAAGATCTCATTGTGAATGATTCCTCCAGATATCCCAAGGGTTTTGTCATAGTGAAGTTCAATCACAGTGAGACCAAGAAAATCCCAGTCCAATCAGAGGAGCTGATGCTATGTTAAAGCTGACATAACCTGAGACTCTCCTGAGAAGCAGCAGGACGTGGTCAAATTTGCTTGGTTCCGTAGCCAGTCAGGCCTGTGCTTAAATTCCCCTTCCTCCACTTACTAGCTGTGTAGCCATGGCAAGTTACTTAATCTCTTTTAGCATGGATGTATCATTTATCAAATAATCCAGGTGATGGTGTAGCTTTACGCGAGATAACAAGTAGGTGTCCATTAAATATCAATTTTCCATCTTTTCCCTAAGAGTGAATTAGAAAGTGACAAAATAGATTTTGAACCAAACAGTTGAAGAAGGAAACGGTTATGTAGACATTTTTGAAGTAAGCCTCTTGCTCCATGTAATTACCAGGTAATTTTTGCATTTATTCTAATTACTTATTAAATATTTAATTAATTCTTACTGTGTGCCAAAGCTACTAGTTCTGCTAGGTTGTGGGGATATGGTGGTAAGTAGGACACAGTCTTTGACTCTGTGCAGCCGTTTTTAAATTTTTTGTTGCCTTTGATTACTTCCTTCTTTTCTTTCTCTCGCTCTCTTCCCTCCTTCCTTCCTCCTTCCTTCTCTCCCTTCCTCCCTCCCTTCCTCCCTCCCTCCCTTCCTTCCTTCCTTTCTTCCTTCCTTCCTTCCTTCCTCCCTTCCTTTTTTTTTTTCCCACCAGTGGGTTTTCATGTGAGATCATGTTTTAGAAAACATGATTAAAACGATGTTTGAAATTATATGGGAAGTGGTGAACACAGAGACGTAGAAAATGACAGCAAAATAATGGGGAGGCCGGTTTTCCTTTCTCTATCCATTTTTTCTCATACGAGGAAGAGCCCGTAATTAGGACACTATTGCTATAGAGAGAGTGACTCTTACCTAGAAAGGATCCAGGGAGAGTATTTGTTGTGTAGGAGAATTAATTACAACCATGTGGGCCAACAGCCTGTTATGGAAATAATCCTTTTATTTGTGTAGCTCTTTACAGCAATGGGATGTGCCATCCTGGAAGCCGACCTGTGTTACTCTCTGCAGGGATGCAGGCCAGCGACAATTTACAAGTCTATATTCTACGGTTGCTCTAAACAACTGGTAACTGTGGTCGGTGATGAGGAGGCAGGGGCTTTGCAGAAATAGAAAAGCAAATGTATATTTGTCGGCATTGCTCTCTTCTCCTTTGCTTTTCTCTCTTTCCAAAAATAAAGTGCATTGTTCCCAGGGAGTGGAATTTGAAGTGGCAGCTGTCTGCCTGGCTGACTCCTTCCCGAAGAGCAGAGCCCAAGGAAGTAACGAGGGTTAACTTGAGTTTGTTCTGTCCTCTGTAGACACTGGGATTCTAGCTGCCAAAATAGCTGCATTCACAGGGCGTGTGTCAGACTGAGCCAAAAATGGCCATTTGCTCCCACGTTTAAAAGTGATGCAGAAGCCCTGCAGGTACCTGTGTCCTTGGGTTCTATACCAGTGTTCCTCATTGGAAAGACTGCTCCAAAATAGTGGCATTTGTAAAAAAGAAAAGAAAGAAAAACAAAATGACATAGTACTCCCTCTGTCCTCCTCTCTCTCTGAAAATCACATCACTTGCTCTGGGTCAATAACAATTCAAATGGGGTTTGATTTTGGTTATGCTACTGTTTGTTCACCTGTTAATCTGAGGGGCTAGCCAAACTTAGGATGTGGACGTTGTACTATGCTATAGGGCTGGCTTTGAGAAAAACTTAGCATGTAGTAGATGACTGCTCAGGATTGCTGATCTAAGGTTGTTTGCCCAGGAGAGGGGAATTTTATTCAGGAAAATTCTGCAGGCAAAACTTAGGTGCATAATCAATGTTTCTGGAATTGAGTTGCACTGATTTGACTTAATTCAACAAACATTGATTAAACCCCTTGGTGCAGTTGGTGCACCAAGATATCTGTGTAAAATAATCTAGCCTTTCTTCAAATGGCTGTGTCAGTGTTTTATGTTAGCAAGAGCATGATTAAGGGATAGTGTGCATGTGATCCCAGGAGCATCGGTCTCAGGTGGTGGTGGGAGAAAAGTTCCCAAGAGATGGCATTAGAGCTTGGGAAAAACAATTCTTGGCCACATTTTGTTATCAGGTACTAACTAAATGTGTAAGGGGTAAGGGAAGATGGCAGAACCTCCATCTGTCCATCCATCCATCCATCCATCCATCCCATTTTAAAAACAGACTATATGCTAGGTGTTGGGATAAATGATAATTACATATGTGTCTACCATAAAAAGAGCATTTACTGGGTTGAATGGTAAACCTCCCCGGCCCACCCTCCCTTCCCCAACGTATATTCCTAATCCCTGGAACCCATGGATGTGTCCACATTTGGAAACAGGGTCTTTGCATATGTAACTAAGTTAAGGATCTCATGATGAGATCATTCTGGATTATCTGCATGGGTCCTAAATCCAATGACCGATGTCCTCCTAAGAGACGCACAGAGGAGAGACACAGGGAGAAGAGAAAAAGGCCGTGTGACGATGAAGGCAGAGATTGCAGTGATGCAGCCACAAGCCACGGATGCCTGGAGCCACCAGAAGCTGGAAGAGACAGGATTCTCTTCTAGAGCTCTGGGAAGGTCCTGCCAACTCCTTGATTTTTAGGCTTTTGGCCTCCAGAACTGTGAGAGAGTAAAGCCACCAAGTTGTGATAAGTTGTTGCATTTGCTCTCGTAAACTAATACAGGGCATAAGCAGGTAATTTTATTCTGGAAATCCGTAGATGGAAGCTAGCGCTTTCTGAGCTTTCAGAGGCCTTTGTAACGTGTTCATTCGCCCCTTCCACGAGCACACAACTCAGGGTCACTCTGTGCACTGTTCTTGGTGCAGAGTAAACAAAAGGCATGTGCCCTATGGAGTGATGTGCATAAAACCAGGGAAATGTTCTTCCACAAAAAGCACTTCTGTGGGGTGAGCTATGGGTTCTCTACCCTAATCTCAGGCTCCCTTAGAGAAAAGAAAGGCTGTGGCTCATAATTTATGAGGGCCTATGGGGAAGAAAACAAGAGTCCTTCCTCAGGTAGGCTGGTGTGCGCAGAATTTATGTGTAGAGTTCCGTCTGATGTCGCCAGCCCTGGGTTCGAATCCCTAGGAGCTGGAGAAGGTAAGCATTGATGGCGGGAGGGTGGGGACCACAGGGTGGAGTGGAGGGAAGGAGGGGATGTTCTGTTGGAACAAAGATGTCCCCACCCAGAGCGAATTTTCCCAAAGCTACTCTTTTGTCTTGAAGACTTGTTCAAATGCGGTCACTCTTTTGTTCATTTATGGAACGCTGATTTACTCTCATGAGATTAACAAGACGGTGCTGTGCTAGGGGTCACGCCGGGATGGTAGTGGAAGGCAAGGAGACCCTATAAGGAGCTGATTAGTCATTTGGGGGTGGGGAAGACACCTTGGAAGCAATTGCTCTAGGGAGCAATGTAAAGCCAGGCTTGTTTAGCCCTGAATGTGAGTGTGTAGACAGACATAATATAGCTATAGATGGTTACAAAAGGGGGGTCTCTGAGGGCTGGGATGGCCAGGAAAGGCTTTCCGGGAAATGAGGGACTCAAGGTGGGTGTTAGGAGGTGAACAGGATTTAGTTGAGAGCAAATGGAGGTTCATAGTTCTTTCTCCCTACCTCCTTCTCTTCCTTAAGCCTGGGGTAGGAAGAAAATAGCACTCCCAAATGCCCACCATCAAAAACGATTGTTATCTCAGGGAGCAGATGAAACATGTGTTAGCAGGGACATCAAATTCTGGTTAAAAAAAAGCCCCCAATCTTGGGAGACAAGAAAAAAATTTTTAAAAATATATAGAAAATATAATTTGTGGCCAGACCGTGAAGGCCTTGAGTGCCTGCTAAGGTGTTCGTATGTGATCTGAAAGGCAGTGGCGAGCCACTGCTTTTTCTTTTTTTCTTTTTCCTTAAAAAGAATAAAAGTTATTTTCCATCCTAAAAGTAATAATGCTCATTACAGGAAGTAGAATGATTATGGAAAAGAAAAAAAATAAATCATCTGTAATCTCCCCTTAAAGAAATGATTACTGTCACGATTTTTCCTGCATATAATTTTTTTAAATAGTTGCAGAAATCACATATATACTATTTTATATCCTGCTTTTTAATCTTACCATTAGAACACAGGCATTTCCTGATGTTATTTCAGTCCTTCAGCCACATAGTTTTTAATGCCCACATCTAGGAGATACACATTAAATTTACTTAATCTTTCCCCTGTGGTTGAATATTTGATTTACTGGCACTTTTTCATTATTATAAATTGTGCTGGGACAATCTTCTTCCATATTTATGATTATTTCCTTTGGCTAGATCCCTAGATGGGGAATCACTGAATCAAAGGGCATGAACATCTCTAAGGTTCTTTGAACATTCTGCCAAATTGCTTCCTTGGGGGTTGTTGAGCTTTGGAAGTACGTGATGAAAGATGAGTGTCATAGCTGAGGACAGGCCGGGCCAGGCCAGAGAGAAAGAGCATTCCAAACATTCTAGCAGGAAGAGACATTCTGGAGTCACCGAAGCCACAGCCCTGGTGATGTGCTGTCCTGATACGAAAGCATTGCCAGCGCCCTTGCCATTTATAGAAAGCCAGCTTTGAGTTCTTCCCTGCAGGAATAGTAGTGCTCCAGGCACACTGACCTTTTTCCGGCTCCTAGAGCACCCCAGGCTCGCTTCCACCGCAGGACCTTTGCATTTGTTTTGTTCCTCTACTGGGAATCCTCTTTCCTCACACCTTATCATGCCTAATGCCTTCATACTATCCTCTGCCTCCAGCCACTTCTATCAAATTGGCTTTATTCATAGCACTTTTATTACTGAGTCATAGTCAGCATTAAATAGGTATTTGTAGAATGATGGAAGTCATTCACTCATTTGTTTAATCTATGAATATTTTCTGAGGGCCACTTTAAAATATTTCCACTGTTTTTCAGATAAAAAGCAAAATATTAATATAACCTGTAGAACTGGTCCAGAAAATTGGTCCTTACACCACCTCTCCTGTCTTATCTTGACTCATGTCTTGCCTTAGTCTTTGTACATCAGTTATACTCACTTTCTTTATGTACTTGAATGTGCCATACTTCTTACTGCCACAGGGCCTTTGCACATGCTGTTCTTTCTTCCTGAAACGTGCTTCTTCTTGTTTTTACCTCATTAACTCCTATTCATCTGTCAGATCTCAGATCAATGGCACTTCCTTGGAAATCTTCCCTGATCCCTTAAACGAGGTCAGATTCCTCAATTATATAATTTCTTTAGTTTCCAAAAATTGTCCCCAATGAACCACATTCATGGTTCTCCATTTCTTTAATCTACTCTGGCCCTCTGACTCATTTCACTGCCACCTCTCAGCATCCAGCCACCCTGTTGTAAGAAGCCCAAGCCACATGGAGAGGACATAGGTAGGTGCTGTGATTAAAAGCCTCAGCTTGAAGTCCAGCCAACAACTAGAATCAGCAATCATGTTGAGCTTTCATGCACCTCCAGCTCCAGCTGCCCTTTGACTGCAACTGTATGACAGAGCCAAAGTCAGAACCACCTAGCTGAGCCCAGTCAGTCCACAGAATCATGAGACACAAAAATAAATGTTTGTGTTAAACCTCCAGTTTTGGGTTATTTGTTACGCAGCAATGGATATCTGAAACACACTTACAACATTATATTGCCTTAGGGTATGTCATTCCTCTCCTTCATCGTACTCTCACAGCTGTGACTTTGTGTTTCTTGCCTGATTATTTAATTAATGGTTCTCTAAGGATTCTTTTCTTACTAGTCTATAAGCTTTATGCAGTCAAAGACCATACTGAATATGTATTTTGTTTTTATTTTTGCATTTTGTTTTGGCTGAGCCAATTGTCAGCTCATGGCCACCAAGAAATGTCTGGGGAGCTACCATGGTGTGAATTTCAGGAGAGGCAAGGCTTTGCTTTGCAAACAAGAAAGCTGGAAAGTCAGGTATTCCCTTTTTGCTCCCTAACAGATAGGGAATGCCATGTGTCCTGGGCTCAGCCAATTGGATGCTCCTGCCTGTGTCATGAAATCTGGAGCTAAAGATGCAGAGAAGCAGGAAGGGCTAAGTAAGGATTCAGTCTGTTAGCTGTAGTAGCAGCATCTAGTGTCCAGTGGTGGCAGCAATGACACCTTAACCAAATCCTCTGAGGTGTAACCTTGGCTGTGCTTTGGCGGCCCAAATTCCCTTAGTTCCTGTCCATCCATTTTATGAATTGGTTCTTCAAACTAGCTGGTGGTCCTCTGGGCTACTTATTAGCCTTCCAGAAATTTCCTTTACATGTAAGTTAGCCAAAGTTGCTTTCTGCTGTGTATGACCAAGGATGCTGACTAGTTACGTAGTACCCAGCATGGTAACTAAGGCATGAAAGGTGTTTAAAAGGTATTCTTAAAGGAATGGATGAGTATGTGTCAGGGACCCAGGTGGATATCAGGGATTCCAGGATACATGAATCTCTAATTCAGAGAAGCTTATGTTTTACTAAGTTATAGATAAGCAAATAACAATAATTATAGGTAAGTACTGCAAGAATGACAGAAACAAAATTGTGGAAGCTAACTATCTCTAGGAGAGGGAGGGGGATAGGATCCCTTTGAGTCATGTCAGTGGCCGTAATTAGAACAGCAAATGTTTATTTGTTGACTGAATGACATGGAAATAATGTATATGAAAAGATTTGTCAACTGTAGAGTCCTACATAAGTGGAAAGTACTATTCTTAGACTAACACTGGATTTCATAAGACTATGCAGCAAATAGAAAACCCAAGTCAAACTAACTTAAGTAAAAACCAAATTGATTGGCTCATATAGCAGAAGAATCCGGGGAGTATAATAATTTCAGGTGTTTGAGTATTGTTACCAAGATCTTCTTGGCTTTGATCTTATTTGCATTGGCATCATTCTCAGGTTCTCTCTAAATGGTGGCTCCCAGACATTTAAGATGTCTGTCTCAGCTTCAGGCTCAGAAGAAACAAACAAAAAAAGAGACTATTTCCAGTTGTTCCAGCATAAAAGCTTGGGGTTGCATCAATTGGACAAGATTGGCCTTGTGTAGAGAATATATATTTGATACTCAAATTGGCCTGACCTAGTTCATGGGTCTATCCCTGGAATTGGAGTTGAGGCCAGCCCTACTTTCAGCTACTAGTGGTTTGGGTCATGGGCACTGAATACGGTCAAATCTTGGTTCTGCCACTTAAGAGACAATTACATATTTATCTCTGTGTTAGCTGAGACATCTCTCAAATGGGAAAATTATAATAGTACCTACATCAAAGAGTTGGTGTAAGGGTTAGATGAATTAATATATGTAAAATGCCTAGCCTGGCACAGGGTAAGAGCTTAATGCATGCTAGTTATCATTCTTAGCTATTACTTCATGCACTGAGAGTAGGGAAGGGATGGTTTCCAAAGGAAATTCAGGGAACTGTTACCAGAAGAGGGTATGAATGAATGCTCGAAAGGCAAAAACAACAAACGTCCACTACACTTCATCCCCGAGTTCTAAACAACCAACCGATGGAGGGAAGAAGCCAATAATCTCTTGCACGAAGCCAGCTGGGATTCACAGCTGCCTCTTGGTGTCAGTCTTATCCCCCTAGGAGAAGTTCCAAAGCGCAATCATGCCCACCTGATCAACACCCAGCAGGGCTGAATGTCTCCCTGGCAATCAGTCCTCATTTTTCTAGGCTTCACCTTTGGGGCAATCTTAGAAAATTCATGCCCTGGCCAGCCCGAGTGCATATTAAAACCATTTCAAAATGTTGGAAGAGGAAGTCTGCATGCTTAATGTGTAATTTAGCTGAAAGAACTGGAACAACTTGCATTTTGGTATGTTCCTCATTTTGCAAATGAATGTTATTTTCATAATGGACCATAATGGCTCCCTCGGAGTTATTCTGGTCTGTCATATTAATGTGGATTATGGTGCTTTAATAAGAGTTGACTTTTGACTCTTTGGGCTGTGCATCCTGGTTGCCTGGCTGCTCGTTTCTCAAATCATCAGTAACTATTGTTCTTATAAACTAATATTTATTCCTTATTTCATTACTTCTATGGGATGAGCAGAAGCCTGAATAATATATCGACAAGCCCCAAGCTATGTCAAAGGCCTGAAGTGACAAAGGACTGGTTTTTTAAATCCTTCCAAAATTCTAGTCCAGGAAGCATAGGGTTCATATTGTTTAATTTCGTCTGAGGTCTCCTCTATGTCTTCATCATTCTTCTCTTCTCTTTGGAGACAGATTCAAGAGATGGTCCAGACTTCTAATTTTGCTTAGCTCAATCCGTTTCAAGATGGGGTGCTCACATCATAGAATAACTGGGTAAGAAGGATATTCAAGAATTCCTGGAGAGTATCTCTGGCAGGGAACTGGTTTTGAGCTACGTTCCTGGAAAGAAAACATAAACCCTTTTAAAAATTTCTTAAAGGAGTGCTGGAAAATCTGCAGACCCCTCTGTGCTAACAGTCCAACACCACTGCTTGGAGACACCTGGGCGATGGCTGTGACAATCTACAGCTGTTGGGCGCCTGTGACACACTCTTCTGCTCAGCATACAGCAAGATTTAAGGCTTCCTTTGGTCTCTTGGTGCAGCATCTCATGAGTTCTAGACTCACTGCTAGAGGGTAACCACCAGCTCCTCTCTCCCCAGTATGGAGACCCTCCTCCCACCCTCCAGTGGGAAGGGAACTGCTTCCACAAGCCCCATTCTAAATGGCACCTCTCATCATGGCCTGCTTCTCCTGCCGCCACCTACCTCGGCCTTAACCTCCTGTAGGGCAACCACTTACTTTACATACTCTGGACAGACTCAATATCAAATGTTACATGGCTTTGTTACAATATGTGTCAAACTTTATACCCATCCTTGGTTTGGACTATATGGTCACATGATTCTCCTCTCTTTAGCACTATTACTGAACAGTCCTCAATCACTGCCCCATGGGACAGTAGACGGCATGATCAGCAGAGTCAGAGAGACTAGGGTTCTCATCTCGGCAGGACAAACTTACTAGCTGTGCAATTGAGAGCGGCTTACATCACCTCTCTGTAGGTGTCCTCAGTGTCCTCATCTGCAAAATGGGCATGCTCATGTAATACTGCAAGGGGCTTTGTATGAAAATCAAGTGAGACCACGTCAGTAGCACGCTTTGCACGCTGCTGGGCACACAGCACACTTACAGTAAAATGGTCGTCGTTGCTATTTGCGAAATCGTTCAGGAAGACAGGCGATGGATTTGTCTCGTCTGCGGAGGACACCGGTGCCTATTCTTCTCTAAGCTCCCTTGGACCCTTCCCTGTCTCTTCCTTTTCCTTCTTCCTCAGTCTCTAGTCTCTTCCACCTTTTTCAATTCCACCCACAGCTTCGAGAAGATGGCAGAGGACAGAGCTGTTTATTTTGAGACTAAATTCAACATTGACCCTCAGAAAAAACAACCCCTGCAATATGCTCTATTACCACATAAGCGTCACATTTAAACAAAGCCTTTTGGCCTGAACTGAAAATTACTGTCCCGCTGGGAGGCATAAACCGGAGGGGCTGCCCGCATGGAGAAGGGATGCGCAGCAGCTGGCAGGGCTGTGTCCGAGGGAAGGAGAAGCCGAACTCCCCGCTTTATGCGTGGATTTCATTTGGAAAATTGTGCTCCCCTTTTCCCCGCCACAGACAGGGGAACAATAGCAATCTGTTAAAATGCTGGAGAGTAGGAAAGTAACTACTATATGTCGAAATTAATCAGACCCCCATTCATCTACCAGCTAGAGAATTCCGTTGGGACTGCAGAAAGGTCAGATGATAGAGTCTAAAAATGGTATGTGGATACGACTGTGCACAATAAAATACCAAAAGCCAACCAAACAAATAATAGTGGAGCAGAGGCTCTTCCCTATGTGTGGGTAAAATAATGTTAATTTTAATTTTAATTTTTTTTTTTTTGAGACAGGATCTCGTTCTGTCACCCAGGCTAGCGTGCAGCGGCATCATCATAGCTCATCGCAACCTCGGACTCCTGGGCTCAAGCGATCCTCCCATCATGGCCTCCCAGAGTGCTAGGATGACACACGTGAGCCACCGTGCCCAAACTAATATTGATAAAAGCAGGCATCTATTAAGCACTATTTATGTACCAGGCATTGAGCTAGGTGGGGGCTTGACATACGTGAACCCATTTAATTTTTATAACCACCCTACAAGGAAGGTACTATTTTTATCCTCATTTTGCAAATGAGGAAACAGGCATAGAAATGTTCAGTAACTTACCCAAAGTCATACAGTCTGTGATTTGAGCCCCACCATTCTGGCTCCAGAGTCCATGCTCTTCATTCCCTCCTGTACTGCCTCATTCAGTGTGAGAGGCAAGTGAGTTTGCACACACTATATGAGCACTTAGCTGGGGACACTGAACCAACACCTGTAAAACAGCATGGATCTCTCTTGTGGACCTGACACCATGTTGCCTTTGGTAGATTATGGTTGTTTGCATGCCTGTCTTGTCATCCCCTTAGACATTATCAGATCCTTGAGGATCTTTCCATTTCAGTGTTCCCTACAGTCCCGAACACTGCACCTGGCACAGAGCAGGGGCTCAATGGCTGTGTGTTGCGTTGAGATCAGGTAGATGCTAACCAGGGTGATGCTGACCGTAAATGTGAACCAGACATTGCAGAGAAGATGGAGACCAGCGAGGGACCGAGAGGCTGGAGAAAGAAAGGTCTGGTGAAGAGATGGGAAGTGAATTCAACAGAGGGAAGGCTGAAGAAAGGGTGCTCAGGGTGCGGAAGACACACGAGAAAAGGACAGAAGTGGGAAGCAAGATGGTGGGGCAGATGCTAATAGGTACATACGGTCAACCAGAGTGACAGCTTCAACTCGGTGCAGCCGGGGCCACCTGGGCTGGCAGAGGTTCTTTAGCTGGGATGGCGCATGGGGAAGGCAGTGCTTTCAGGAGCCTGGGGGGGCCAATATGGCCCAGTGGTTAAGGGCATGGAATCTTGGGGTCACATCTCAACTCAGCCATTTTCCAGTTGTGGGATCTTGAGCAAGTCACAAGCTGCACCTCCCTCTCAGGGTGCTCAGAGAAGATTAAATGAGATGATGCATGGACAGTGCCTAACGGTTGACAGTAAACAGTGTCAACTGCCACTATCTATCTGAAGCTGTGATGCGCAGGACGAACTGAAGAGGAGAGAGACTGAGTGGAGTTGGGTGGGGGTGAGTCTGAAGGCCAGGGCAATTACAATAACAGCAAGAAAAAAAATTCTAATATTTAATGGCCTTTACGCTTAAGCTCCTCATCACATAATAACCCAGCAGGTGAGTGCTCATCCTACAATCACACAGGAGTTAGGGCCGATTTGGGTCACATGTGCTGTCTGGCTCCCAGGTGGACAGGCTTTCTCCTTCCATATCTTGCTGATGTGGTTCAGGAAATTTCACTGGTGGAGACATCCTTAGGCTGCAACTAGGGGACATCAGGTAAGTGCCCTAACTCTCTGGAGGTCTCTATTTAACTGCTTCTGTCTTTGAGAAACACACAAGCCTCCCTGGCCCTATCTCCCAGAGATTCTGCCAAGGCTGCCTGCTCCGTTTCCTCTGTAGAATCACCATCTTCTGTGTATCCCGTTAACTGAGAAGCTTTGTGTCGAGCTTAACTTTCTGTAGCTTGTTTTATATTTTGTTACCATTTCTGAACAAATTTATAATTTTTTTTTTTTAATTTCTAGGACCCATAGGTGAGCTCCAGGATGGCAGGGGCTTTGGCTTGTTTACCATTTTATCCTCTGCCTAGAACAGCACCTGGCACGTAGTAGAGGCACAATAAACATGTGTTGAATGCATGAGCGTGCTTCTTCAAACCACACTTACCTCCCTGGGAATGCTGTATGTCCCTGGCACGTGTGCGGACCATGGTAGCTAGTACTGTTAATATTTTTATGGCAGTGAACTCTCTCATCTCCGCAGCCTCACCTCCTGCAGCCCCAGTTCAAAAGCTAGACTGTCCATTCTGTCCCATCAGTGTCCTGGGGTCTTTAGGACCTTTTATATCTTATTTCTGAGTTGTGTAAGGGGCACGGCACGGAGTCGGTGCTCAGTCAGTGCTGAGAGATCCATCTGTTGGTGTCACGCAAGTGCGTGTGCGTGCAGGTGGACACGGGTGTGGTTTCCATACCAGCCTGCCTTCCGTGGGGCCGGAGGATGTTTGCCGAAGTTAGTCAGAACGGCTGGGACTCAGGACTCTTGGGTTCTCTTCCTATGATTCATGGGCATTCTGGGGAAGTTCTGTGAAGCCCTTAAACTGTGGTGAAAGCTGGCATTTAAAAAAAGAGGATGACTCCGTTCCCTGTTCCTTTTTGTACATTTTTCCACTAGCACACAAGCTCCTCCAGGAAATTTTGGATCTTTAGCCATCCTTAGAACAAGTCATTTTATTATTAGTATTTATTTCTACTTTCTTTTTTTTTCATAAGCTGTCTACTAATCAGGCATTCACTTGTAACATTCATTCATTGTTTTGACACCCACTTACTGTGCCCCTACTGTGTGCCGGGCACTGGCTGGCAGGACAGAAATGACACACATCTCTGCCCCTGGGGGCTCCTGGGGTGAGGTGGCTGACAAGGGCCTGGGAGCAGAGATCTGGGGGAGCGGTGCGGGAGGGTGGGGCAGGATGAGGGTTGGGGGTTCAGGGATGATGTCCAGAGGCGGGAGAACTCTCTGAAGGAGAGCTCGCAGGGTGCCAGGAATCACGCTAAGCACATTATAGACATTATCTCATCCACTCCTCACCGCTCTATGAGGTAAGTGCTATTATCCCTGTTTTCGTGTGACCTCGGGTGAATTACTTCACCTCTCCAAATCTTAGTTTCCTCATCTGTAAAATGGGATCTGTAAAACCTCAGAAAGTTACGGTGAGGATTACATGTTTGAAAATGTATGCAAGGTATTTAGCAACAAGCTAAGTTGGCGCTACTAGATGGCTTATAAATGTTACCTGCCGGTATTATCATGCTGGGGAGTGAGGGGAGTAGGGGGGTGAATGATTTTGTTCAAATTCCCTTAGAAAGTGAACAAGGTTCCAAGCAGGATCCTGTGCTCTTGGATGCAGCCCATAACACTTGCATGTCTGCTTGGGAGTTTAGGAAGGGTTTGGAGAGTTTTTTCTGGATGGAAATGTTTTTCAGCAAGATTTTCAGCAGGGGGTGGCCACCCTACACCTCTTAATCTCTGCCATGAGCCCATTCATAGTAGGCATGCTAGTTACCTGCTTAATCTCTAAAATGGACATGGTCACCTCCTTCCTTGGCTTCCAAACATGGTAGCTGTTGCTCTACAGTGTCCTCCTTTTGCATTGTCAAGGAGTTATCTACAGTGGAAATCATGACGCCAGCAGAGGACGAGGGATTCTCACCATGGAGTTTCTGGGTGGCAAATAATAAAAAGAAGTCATTCTTACAGGGGGTGGGTGGAGGGAAAGAAAAGAGCAAAAAAAAAAACGAAAGGGAAAATGAAAGCAATCCATTTCTGGCTCTGGTGCCGCTAACTGAAATCATTTTTTATCCTCTCTGTACAGAGTCACCACCAAGCTCTTCTTGGAGCCACCTCCCAGGGCAGTTGTAAGGAGCCCTGATAAAGATTTATGTGGTTTGTTTTCTTTCCCCAAGCCTTTGAAGATCAACAGAGGAGGTAATGTTTATGGTTGGTTGGTTAACCCTATGGCTCTCTGGGGTCTCCTTCTGTGACCCCCGGGCTGAGTCTCAAGGCAGGAGGCAGCAGGCCTGGGCTGCCCCATCTGGGGAACTGGCTGTCTAAAGGCCAGGCTTGGAGACAATTTCAGGCCCAATATTTCTGGAGACTTCGCTTACCACAACAGCGTCATCCCAGCAGAACGCCCCCGGCATCTTCGGAATAGAACCAATTCATCCCACGGGGGAGTGAACTCTTGCAAATCAGCGTCAAGAGGAAAAAAGAGGTTGGGGGGGGTGATGCTTATAAGGTTGGATTAGCAAGACACGAATAGATTCGGCTCTGAAATTGCTAATCCTGGTCAGGTGAAGGCAGAATTGCCCAGGGTTCTCTGGTATGAAGGATGTTATAGGAAGATATGTATATACTTAAAAAATAAACGAATCTCTGCTTTGTTTTTTTAAATGTTAATATTTTCCTGGCACTGCCAGTTAGTATTACTTGTCTGGGTGTCCTGAACTTCATTTCTGAGACCCAGCTGAAAAGCCTGGACAGCTGGCGGGAGGCAGACACCTTGGAGAACTGAAATATTTGGTATGCCTTTCCGACCTTATTAAAAAACTAATCCGTTTGTTTTTTTTTCACATGTTCCTCCACATCCTAGGATACTACTACTGAAAGAACATTGGAAAAACGTGTCTTTTGGAGTTACATTGGCCAAGAGTTCAGGGAAGCAGAGGGTTTTAGTTCTTTGCCTCATGCAGGAAACTCTGTAAATTTAGAGCTCCAAATCTTCCATTTCTAGCAGTGGGGCTCTCTAGAGTTCTCACTCTAAATAACAGTCACAGGGATTCCTTTGAGAACTTAAGCTCAGGAGAAATGTCAGTTTACCCATTTATTGATTCATTGGTTCATTTTTCAGTCAATGAACTGGCCACAAGGTACTCAGTAAATTTGCAAATCAGGTGAGAGATCTCAGCAAATCCATGGTGGCAGTCATTTCCGACTTGTTATGGCCAAGGAAACTGAGGCGCGGTGAGTTTGAACAACTGGGTGCACAGCATTTCTGACTCTCTGCATTCCTCTGGGCTGGAACCTGTCCTGGAACAATCCTAGATTTGGGAGCCAGAAGGATCTGAGCTCAAATCCTGTGTCTTCTACTTACTTCAGGTGGGGCCTTGGGCAAGGTATGTAATTTCTTCAAGCCTCAGTCCATTCACCTGCAGAATGGGGACCAAAGCCCTGATACCAAGTTTGCCAGGGTTGTGGTGAGAATGAAACCAGACAAGGTGTTCAGAGTCCCGTATGAATAAGTTTTCCATTGGGGAGTGTGAATATTGGCATTATTAGGTTTGTTCTCGTCCTGGAGTCTGAGAGGACTGCTGCAAGGTGCCAGAGAGCCTAACTGGCCTTTCAAAGGTGCAGATCCCACCTCGGGTGCTGTGCTTTTTGTGTTGGGCAGCGGTGGTCTTGAGAGCTGTCAGCTTTGGTTTCTCCACCAGGAGGTAGAAATATTTAACATAACACGGTGACCTCATCAGGGGCATACCAGATGCTATCATCCATAAACAGCCATTTATTCAAGTCGAGCAGGCCCCACATGCCACAGGTAAGCTGGAGAAAGAGAGATTGAATTGTTCAGTCCTGCAGGAGTGGAGGTCGAACAGAAAAGCAACACAAGCCTTACTCATAACTTCCAATTGCTGCAAGTGTTTTTTTTTTGTTTTTTTTTTTTTAAAGCAGGTTAAACAGGTTTTCCATCGGAAAGGTGTGGAACAGACCCGAAGCAGGACAATGACAAAATTTTCTTTTTTAAAAAATCATCTTCCTCCTACCCTTCCCCAAACTGGCTCTCATCTCAAATCATGATACTCCTGACCCCACATTTTAGCATTCATCGATTGCTGCTCCTGTTTGCCACCCCTGAAGGAACATGGAAGGCACATGTGAGCCTGATTCAACTCCATAATGGCACACTCTTCCCAAATGAGCAAAAATATTCCCACTTAATAATGTACAAAAAATATTTACGAAATGAGAAGGGGAAGATTCAGAAGTTATAGTGGGAGCTGGCAAAAGGTAGTGCCAAATGTGTGTGAGAGTATCTCTGATGGTTTTCTTTGCGACTGCCATTTAGAATGTATGTGTCGACATGCTCTTGCCCCCTCCCTGGAAGTCCCCCGTCTCTCCACCCCCAGCCCCAGCTGCACACGCACACAAGAACCCACATATATATGCACGCACACTCCGACCGAGGAATCCAGCAAAACACGGGGCTGTTCTTTATAGGCCAGGGAGCTTGTTGTTTTAGCCTGTTGTTTTCATTTCTGTGCACCTGCGCCCCTTGCTTAAGACCCCCACCACATTGCCCCCAGTTTGGCCAACAACACGGGGATGTGTGTTTCTGAATAAGTCACACATTATGCAATTTGGTTTCCTCAGGAATTTGGTAGGAAAACTCTGGATCCCCGTGAATTGGGCTTAATTGCATCCTTCAGGTCTTGGGCATGTTTCACCTGCCTTGGGGTTGCTCTTTGGGAAGTCCCCAGTCCCCATTAGCTCCCTTTTTTCCTCCCTAACCCCAGGACCTGCATGCATAATGAGGTTGAGGTTTCTACCGTTAGCAGGGCAATGAGCTGGGTATGTAGGTGGTAAGGACAGCCTGGGCTTCCCCACATTCTGGTGGCCAACGGGTGGGTAGAGAGGGGGCTCCAGGCTCCATGTTGATGAAGAGCTACTTCCATGTGTTTGATGTCCAGCCACGATGGAACCCTATTTGCAAATGCTAAGTAACCAGCCTGGTCAATTAGGTACAGATTATCAATAGCAGCAGGGGAATGTTGACTGCTGCAATTTGGGCTTTGAAGAGATTGCTGTGCTCTTGGTGCAATTCAGGGCCAATGAGGCCTAAAATCCAATTTCCATTTAGTGGGTCTCTAAACCATGGCAGAGACAGCATTGCAAAAACAAAGCAGTGGCTTCTCCCTGGTGGGGGCAAGCCAATCTGGACCCAAATAAGACCCAGAGGAAAATCATCTCAGGGTTGTCTATGCCTTACTATGAAGGGGACCTTACTTTCTTAACCAGAGAGAGGATTGAAGGTTAGAGAATCAATGGTTGCTTGATAGGATGTGAAGAATGAGATGAAAAATGAAGAATTTGGGTTCTAAGCTCATCCTCGGGCACCCAATGTAGACATCACCTTTACGTCTCCCTGAGACATGGTGGTCCTGCTTCTCGTTGAACACAGGATCTTCATACTGCTTCAGCATCATTCAGGGGGTATTATTTCACTCTTAGACAATGGTTATCACTTGAATTTTTTTCTGGTAAGGTTAAATTGGTCTTACCAGATCCAACTTTTTGGTCATTGAATTACTTATCTATTACTGCATAACAAATTACCCTCCAAATTTAGCACCTGAAAAACAACAAACATTATTATGTCACAGTTTCTGAGGGTCAGAAATTCAGGAGCAGCTTAGCTGGGTGGTGTGGGCTTAGAGTAGCTCATGAATTTGCAGTTGGGAAGTCAGTCAGGGCTGCAGTCATCCGAGGCTTGACTGGGGGTTGGAAGATCAGCTTCCAAAATGGTTGACTCATATGGCTGTTGGCAGAAGGCCTCAGTTCATGGCTGGTTGTTGGCAGGAACCCTCCATTCCTTACCAGGTGGGTCTCTCCACAGAGAATACAGCTTGAGTATTCTCATAACATGGCCGCTGGTTTCCCCAAGAGAAAGTGATCCAAGAGAAAGAGCCCAGAGGAATCCACAATGCCTTTTATGACCTGGTTTTGGAAGTCACACATCATCACTTTTGCCACATTCTAATCAATAAAAGCATGTCACTAAGTTCAGCCCACATTCAAGGGGTGGGGAATTAGGCAATTAGCCTTCATCTTTTGAAGGGAGGAGTATCAAAGAGTTTCTGGACCTATTTTTAAGCTACCGTAGTCATAGTTCTCCTAAATGGTGCTACGTAAAAATAAGTCTATTTAACAATAAGTCTATTGAACAGTAGTCCTCCAGATATTTGACTGTAGTTATATCTTAACACCTCTGGCTAAGTATTTTCAATTCCTTAGACTATTTTATGCATGACTTGGCATATGTCTCCCTATTATCTTTGTCAGTATGACAATGAAGCTAAAACACGGTACCTTGGTTGAATAGAATGTAGACTACTATATAATTTGTTAGAGCTCGTTAACATATGCTAAGCATAGGGCCTGGCATATAGTAGGTACTCAACTAATGTTTGTTATTGAAAGAATGAACAAATGAATGACAACATGATTGGACCCATTTCTGTTGAAATACCTAGAGACTGCATTTATGTACTTTTTAAAGGCAGCCTTAATTCTGTTACTTGAGTTTATTAACTAAAATGGATACATCAATTTTTTCCCCAATCGTTTGCCCAGCTAAGATTCTCCCATTTTGTTCTTACATTTTTAAAAATCTAAATATGGAACTAATTGATATCTGCTGGTCAAGACCATGTTGAATCATGAGTCTATCTTCTAGCGTAAGCTATCTCTCTTAGATTTATATGGTCCAAAAATGGCATCTAGGAGTTGCCCATACAGGTTATTGATTAAATATTACGTCTTCAAGCAACCAACTTATTTCATCTATGCATGTTTGTGTTGCCACCAGGACTCCCAATTTCCTGCCCCTCCTCTCACTGGGCTCTGCATGCAATCCAGCACTCCAAAAATGACAAACCACCCGTAACTAACTTGTTCTAACTGCACTTAAATCCAAGCCATCCTCAACAGATGTAGCCCTCTGTCTTGGTAAACACCTTTAGAAAGAAGGGGAGGTTCCACTGCTTCCCACAATTACCCATTTCCAGAGTCCAACATCTGGAGGTTAGGGAGAAAAGAGTGGGGAGGATGATGTATTGGCAGAATAACCGGGGTGGAAAGGATTTATTCTTAGCCTTTTTAGCAGGCACCAGAGTCTTTTTTGGGGTGAGTGGGTGGAGGGAGAAGTGGGACTGGGGAGGATGGGTCACAACCCAACTCTTAATATCCAGCGGAAGTGTCCATTTAAAAAGCTAATCCAGGGAGTAAGGAAGGGACGAGTCCCATACAGACGTCAATGTCTGGGGCCAATTGGGAGAGTTCATTTGGATGAACCCAAAGATGTTGAGAGGAGGGATCTGAGTTTTCTTTGCTCAAATCAGACGGGACCAAATTCTGGGCTTAGTTTATTTTCATCTTGTTCTACTTTATTACTGTTTTAAGTTACAGAAATAATATGTGCTTTCTAAAAAAGCCAAATAATTCAGAATTGTGTAAAAATGTTAATAATCTTTCCTTCCTTTTCCTAACCCAAACTCTGAAGTTACCAGCTTATGTTTCTTTTCATATTTATTTCTATGTGTGTATATACAGCACATGTATGCATAATTTAATAGGATTTAAGACAATTATAATACTTCTGGCAGGCTGGATCATAAGATACATTGTGCCCTTCCACCCTCCTTTTTTCTTTCTTCCTTGTAACCCGTCAAGGTCGTCTTTCCAGATCAATACAAATGGCTTTACGCGTTTGTTATAATATAATGCAGCAGAATTGGTCCAACTGTTCCTCTATTTGCACTCAGGTTGTCTCCAGTTAGTTTTGTCACAACCAGCAACCGTGCAATTAGCATGTTGTACAAATTATCTTTGTCTACTGATTTTTTTTTTTTAATCTCTGTTGGATAGATTTCCTAAAGCAGAATTTTGGTTTTACTTGGTAGCAAGTTTTACATTCTTTTATTTTGGTTAATGGCACAAAAGCAATGTACTGTCTTCTCCCCCTTCTCTCCTAACTCTCTAAGCCATTACTCTATTTTGTTATGCAGTGGCTGATTTCCCAAAGTGATGATTTGGTTGAGGTAAAATCCAGGAAAATGCATCTGCTTGCTGTTTGGGTGGGGTTGTAGGGTGGGTTGACTTAAATGGACCCGGTTTTGAGACTGGTCTACATGTGTTGGTGAGTGTTATATAAATATTTGTGTGTGTCTTAAATGACTCAGCTGAAATGCAAGGACTAACCATATCTGTAATAAATATCATTCCACATTCAATAAAATCAATGGATTTCAATACTGAGGTATGGTACAGTAGAGAGGGCAAAGAATTTAAAGTCAGAATTTTCTGGTTTTTCTACCTACTGGCTATATGCTCTTAGAGTTGATATCTTCATAAGAAAAATGGGCATGATCACACTGCCTGCCTTACATGTTGTGAGAATTAAAAGAGAAATTACACTGTAAACCATACATTCCATCCCCATGTGTTTTAAATTTATTTAATGCAAGCAAAAACACGTTAGAGGAAAGTATTGCTCTTTTCCAACAAGCAAGCAAACAAACAAACAAACAAAAACACAAAGTCAGAAAGAGGCCACCAGACCCTACTTTGGAGGGGTCTTCCAGAAACCCAGGAGGGCAAATTCCAGTGGTACCCAGAGATCATAGAGGGGCTGGCTGGGTGGAGTACAAGGAACCAGAGGCTGATGATTAAGAGTGTGTTTAAAGACTGCTCAAGCCTTTTCTGCATTTGAGGGCCCATATGTCACCTGGCTGACCCAGATTAGTTTCTTCTGGGGAGCTGCTTGGTTTTGGTAATTGGTCTAAAGATTATTTCTGATAGTCTGAGGCTGTTGGCTGCAGTCTTGCAGCGAGAAGCCCTTGGATACTTTTCAGGTATTTTCTTCTTTCATTAAGGCAACCAACCCATTGGTGGGCCCAGGACTGTCTTGGTTTTAAAACTGAAAGTCCAGTATCCTCAATCCTACGCTTGTTGGAGAGTTGACCATCTTATGTCTCCATCTTCATACCTGAATGGCTAAAACTCTTTAAAGAAAATATGTCATGGCCATGAAAGTTGCCCTCAATCTCTCACTTTCCTGGGGGTTAGTCTTGATCCTTTAACTTTGCTTTCATAGAATATTAATATTCTGTGAGAGGAAAGGAGGGGTTTTTCCATTAAAATTGAACAATAGCTACTTCTCCCAATTAATGGAAAAGAAAAAATTAAGATGACAGATAGAATTTCCTCAATTTTCAGTCCTCCATGCATAATATGATTTCTGACTTACCTTCTATCACTTGCCTACAACTTACGACTTTTAAATCTATAATGGGACTGTATGTTAAACTAAAATTTCACATACAGATATCATGATATACCGTAAAGAGCTGTGACTTCCAGTGGACTTTATCTTATAGAGTAAACTTTAGGGATATTTTTAAAGGACTTGCCTTGATGGAATGTTAAATAGGAAAACTTCAAAAGGTTACAGAGAAGGGAAGTATATGTCCCAGTTTTCCCAGGTAGTTCTTGGTAAGTCTGTGTCCCAGGATCCTGTTCAATTAGTGCCTTCTCTCATGATCAAAAGTGTTCCCATTTGGATGACAAATTATAATATATTTTCTCCCTAGTTATGGGGGACCTGGCAGAAGGGAATATTTTTTGTTTCTGGCTAACGTTTGCTAGTGACATTCCAGGCCTTGGTTTGACCACTTTTTATGCATTTTTCTCATTTAATCCTTAAGACCATAATTAGGTGCTATTAGAGATAAACAACCTAAGTCCCAGACAGGTAAGTAACTTGCCCATATTCAAAAAGCTATTAAGTGACAGTTATTAAGTAGAACCCATGTCTGCCAAACTCCAGAGCTTGTGCGCTTAGTGGATGGATTCTTGTCTTCATCCTTTTTTATTAGCAAGTGGTCTGAGATGTTGGACTTGGGTCCCAGCTGCCTGAAATCCTCAAGAATTCCAAGGAAGCAGATGTAACCTCAAGTGGCCAGTGGGGCTTCCTTCTGGGGAAGCTGTGTCCCTTGGTTAGAGAAAATGAAGTGTTTGTACTCATCTGAGTATTTCAGATAATCTGGAGGGACACCCTGTCCATCCCTCATTGGGAGGAATGCCTGTTTACAGGCATGCTGAGCTTGTTTTTTTTTTTTTTTATTTTATTTTCCCAATTAAAGTATAACGAATCCGCTAATACCTTGACCCCCATAGCCCTGCCAGTTGGGCATTTTGGGGTAGGTAAAATGAAGAAGTATGAGGACAGCAGCCTGCCCTGGGGTGAGAAGAGAAAAGAGCAGATCTGTATGCGTCCTAGCAGCCGGCAGCTCTCCCTCTGCTGTGGCCTGTTCTGGGACTGTGGGCCAAAGGAGCCTTGGAATTGCTTAGACCTGCCTCTGTGCCTTTAGCTGTCCGGGTAAAAACATCACCTCTCTGGAGGCCTGTGCTAGAGCACAAACCCACGTATTGTCTGGCCCCTGGCAGGCTGGTCTGTGGAGGGGACACTCTAAGAGCTCTATTTTAATCTTTTGGAGCTGGGCCAGGGTAGGAATTCAGCTGCCAGCCCCAGGCTCCCCACCCCCCAGCTCTCACCCCGCCCCCACACCCCCTTCTCCTGGTTTCATTCGCTCTGACCTCCCATCATGAGAGGTGCTGGTGTTCCTTCTTTCTCCCTTTCTCTTTTTTAAACTACCAGGGCTCTTTCATGGATTTGACCTCCCAAAGTGAGGCAGACCAGGCTCCTCAGTGGGCTACTCGGGGCTCCGAGTTGGCGTGAGGCCAACCCTTGAATCGTGAGATTTACCTCCAGATGTGTGTGCCTCTGTTGCTTGTGTGGACGTGCGTATTTGTGTTGTGTGTGAGTGAGGGATCTGTGTGTGTTTGTGTGTTTATGTTGTTTTTTGTATCTCTATGACTTTTCTCTCCATGTGAAGAAAACGTATGGAATGGAAAAATTGAGGGGAGGAAAGGTAGGAGGGGAAAGAAAAGGGTGGCCTAAGTTCATAAACCTCCTCTTCTCCTACCGCCGACAGTACTTTCTCTGCCCAGAGTCAGATAATTTCAGCTGTCCCTCCAACTGGGTCTTCTCATTCCCTCCCCCAAGTCTCTTGGGTCTGTTTCTCTGGGTAGGAATGAGTCTTGCAGAGAGACCACATGGTATATGTAACAGGCACTGGGCTCCTATAATTGAACTTGAATTTCAGTCTTTGCTCTGCCAAGTGCTGGTTGTGTGATATGGGATGTGCAATTGCCCCTTCCTTTGAGCCTCAGTTTCCCAATCTGCAAAATGTGGATAATAATGCTACCAACTTTCACAAAAAGTAGAAAGTAGCAGATTTAGTGGCATTCAAAAGGTGACCCATAAATCTTAGCTCCTTTCCTGCCTACCCATCCTCTCCCAGGACTAAGTCCTAAGGCAGCAGTTGGGCCTGGCTCCTGGCTCCAGTGAGGAAGACCCCAGCTGGTATGGAGAGTGAGAGGGGGCAGAGGGTGTGGACCTTTCTCTCCCACTGGGAATCTCCCACCTTCTCTCACCCCCATCCTTCTGGCCTCTGCCAATGATGTGCATTTTCCCCTCTGCACCGGCCTCCCAAACTGACTCATTACCTCGACAGGGTAGCAACTTCCAAAACAAAACTTGTTCAACCAAGGAAAATATAACTATGGAGAGGAAAACATTTCAATATCAGGCCTCCTGGGACCCAAGGAAATGTACTGAATGTTTGTCAGAGAATGATGCTGTCCTGACTTCACAGACTCTGCCGAGGGCAGAGGGAGAACAATACCTGGCACTTGATTCTGGCCCAGCCAGAATGGCCCAGGCATCGTCCAATCTGGTGCTCAAGATGGCTGCGACTTGAAGAGTCAGACGTGTGTCTGACTTGTGCCTCCCAGCAGGCCCACTGAGGGACGAGGAAGAGGAGCTCTGTGCTCTGGTCCATGCCAGCTTCTTCCCTTGTCTTCCACCCAAAAGGAGATGCCATTTCAGCCTTGCTGTCTGGCAAAGGGCCTGCTTGCTCACGCCTGGGTTCTGGGAAATGGCTAATAGAGCACATTCCACACTTAATAATAGCACCCCCTGGAGTTGTGCAATGCTCTGACCCTTTCTGGGACACTCCAGGGAAGGGATCTTACAGCGGTGATCAGGGGAAATCTAAGAGAACAGCTGATGGATAGTGCTGGTGTCAAGTTAGATGCTGGGGAAAGTCCAAGGGATGTTCCAGACCACATCGCCTTTGGTTCCAGGACAGGGGAACTGAAAAGGGTGGAACTGTTTTCTGAGAGAGACTGGAGTCAGGTGAGAAGACTGATTTAAATCTTTCCACCATAAAGAACTTTTCTGTGAGCGAGGGAAATATGGGGAAGGGATGCTGGGCCTGGATTTCTCACAGTTAATTCTTTATAACAAATTGAATGTCATCTACTTATCTTCCACAACCTATGGTCCCCTATAAGAACTACAACAGCACAAAACATATCAATAACATAAAAACATTCTGAGAATCCCTACTCATCCCTCATAGGTACTCAAAGTGAGTATTTTATATTGGTGGAATTTCAAAGCTGAAAAAGAGTTTACACGTTTTATAGATGTCTTTATCCGTAAGTTCAGAGAAGAGAAGTGTCTTGCTTGTAGTCACAGAGAGCCTGATCCTGAGATAGAACCTGGGGCTGGTGGGAAAGGGTCTAGGTGCTTGGTTGTCTTGTTTGGCTTCATTTGCAATCATTCTGTGTGTGTGTGTGTGTGTAAATGTCCCCTGCGTGTCTATCTGTGCAGGGTGCCTGTTCTGCAAAGAGTGCTTCCAGTGGCAAATTTTCTTCCTTTCTCAAAGGACCTAATTCCATGGCACGTGGAACACTGGAAAGGCAGGAGTCCTGGGTCCCAGTTTTCACTTTACTGAGCCTTACTGTAAAATGGAGATAAAATGGAGATAAAACATGGAGATAACCTCACAGGGCTGTTTGTCAAGCTCAAATAGGATGGTGCTTGTGAAAGTGTTTCATAAACATATAGGAGATTGCAGTTATCAAAAGCTTGATGAAGAAAATGGTGTGTGCAAAAGTTGCCTCATTGGGCACTGGAAGAGTTTTGCAGGTTTTCTAGGTACTTAGAGGGTACAGCTTGGATGGGTGATCTGCATGTCACACCCAGTTGTACCCAATCACTGGGCAAGATGTCATGACACTCAAGGAACTGCTGGCTATCTGGAAGTTCACCCTGCACCATGAGAAAGGGCATGTTTCTCCCCAGACCCTTGGCTTTCATCTGCGGGCAATCCCAATCAAAGTACTCTAGGGATGGTATGTGGGGTGGTGGACTTTCCAGGAAGTCCTAAAAAATACTTTCAAGGCACTCTGAGTGACAAACTGAGCTTCATCTGAGCCATTTTATTATTATTATTATTTTGGTAGGGATAGGGTTTTGCTATGTTACCCAGGCTGGTCTCTTAACTTTTGGCCTCAAACTATCCTCCCACCTTGGCCTCCCAAAGTGCTGGGATTACAGGCATGAGCCACCCTGCCCAGTCTAAGCCATTTTGGAGAGCTCCAGGCTGGTAGGCATCTGAAAAGGTCTTCAAGTACATTCTTTATTGAGAAATTAAGCAATTTATGGGATTTAACCTGATTTTAAGTGCTCTCTCCACAATATCTGGTGGTTGTCAATTTATCATTCACTTAACAGGTCTTTGTGCCAGGAGCTATATGATGTGCTGGGGAGATGGTGGCCAAGAGAGTAGGCATTTGCTTTTGACTTAGAGCATCTGACCTAGTCTAATACACACCTGGTGCCTAACTTCCTCTAGTCAGTATCTAACACCAGTCTCTCCTTTGGCAAAATAATTTAATGCAAAGATTGACAGGACAGGCCCCTACAAGGGGCATAACATAAAGGTGAGAATGGCACATGCTACCTGGAGAGGAAATGCATTTGCAAAAAATTATTGCAAAGATCTAGCTTGACATTATGATGATATTGGGCAAGAGCATTTCCTTGTGGGTTTTTTTTATTCTGCCCAGTAGTCACTCTAAATTGATAAGAAACTCTTTGTTTTAAACTTGCCCAATTCCCTAAAATGATTTTTTATTATAGAGAAGAAGGAATTTTTCCTTGTTGGCAGGTGGAAATATTGCATATTGCTTGGCATAACTTATCAAAAGGGCTCAGCATTCAGTGAAGGTGTACTTCTTACTCAGCAGGTTAAATTTGGAAGTCCTCGTCTTACCCTTGATCCCACTCTGTCCCTCCCCTAATACCTCCCAAGAGTGTTCATAGAAGACAGGGGATATTAAAGAACGATGTCATCTGTTTGGTTTGAAAAAGAAGGTAAACTTTTATTTAGAGAAAGAATTAGGAAAAGAAAGTAATGGTTTGCTTAGAAAGGTGACAATTTACATAGGGAAAACAGCGCATTTGGCCAAGACAACAAAACAGCCCTCTGAGGCTGTCAGGAAAGCTGACCACAAACATGCCAAGAAAGAGTTGAATTTGTGTGTGTGCGTTTGTGTGTGTGTGTGTGTGTGTAAAAGAATTCTGTAAAACAGCATAAGACAACTACATGGTCCAAAGCAGCATATTTCCTGTCCTTGGGAATTCAGGAGAATCTTTGTGCAGCTTCCTGGTACGGAAGTGATCTCTTTGTGGTGTTCTTAAACACAGAAGAAATCTCAAATCTCAGCCCGAGGGAGTGGGTGCAGAAGGAGTTTCATGGGTGCAGAAATAGAAGGGATGGAGAAATTGAGATAGGACAGCACATGCAGAAATGCTCTGAAGATACTTAAACAGGCCATGCAGTGGAGGAAGAAGCAATATTAAGATGGCCGAGCTCCTGGATGCAATTGAATGAGAGTATTTGCCATAGCAACCTGTTGCTGTATTCAATACTTGGCCATAACCAGTTATGAAAGAGAAATAACCCAAATGCTATGAATTAATCAAGAGCCAACTGGTCAGACTTTGCTGATAATTGTCAAAACAATGCCCCGAATGGTAACTCTTCCAAAATTTCAGTGAGAAGATTTTAAAAGCTCAGGCTGAAAACAGTTTGTCTTTACTGAAACATGGAAAAAGCATTAGGTAAGCCAAGTACTAAGAACTCCATTAGTTTATTATTTAATTGACATTTCACACTGAAGACAAAGGGCTTGGAAACTGTCCTTTCAGCAAAATGTCTTATGAAGAATCAAAAATATTTTTGACTTCTTCACCCTTGAATTATTTAACAGATATCAACAATATCAGGTGACATATAAAGTATAATTAATGCTTATGAAACAAAGTCATTCCCTCTGATAGCTAAGATTTCTTCTGTTGACAATTTTTCTTGAAAATACAATTAAGCAGGTAGGAAATTACCAAAAATACTTGCCATTAGAAAAATTACCTTAATTCTTGTTAATCCCTGACCTCTTCTTATAAACTGGTAGATTGAAGAGACATGCATTTTACCAGTGCTGTTTTTGATTGAGAGTACTGGCCGTTTACAATATCCATTTAAAATGTTCAAATAGTTTCCAAATGTACATACTACAAAATATTATTGTCTCAAGATTGGAAGTCATATTTAACACACCATACATGATTCACCTGCATATTTACAGGGGGTTAAAGCACACAAAATTGTGCAGATAACGTACTGAAGTCTAAACTTTTACACTCAAGTTGCATACATAGCAACAAGATACAATAAATTTGGAACAAATAACAACCAATAATCAGCCAGGTTACGATGTACATATTGGGCAGGAAGCAATTAAATACTGCCTAATAGAGTGTCACTTAAATTACTTTTTCTATGAAACATCTCTCCATCACCACACACACACACACACACACACACACACACATACATATATGCACACGCACATACACACACACATTGTTTAATTTTTTTTTCCATCACATCACAAACATAAAACTGATGCTTGTGGCAACATATGTGGAATATACCCAAACATCTGATTTGTCACAAGGCAAGAGGCAACACAGCAACTCAGAGTGATTTACAATTTACCAGACTTGGATTTTGAAAATCAGTTACTGGATGATGAATACTGTAAAAATATATTCATACTTTCGTGTCACAGACTGAAGGAAAAGGAGTACAGAGCATTAACCAATAGCTTCATAAGCTTTGTCACTAGGTTAAATATTGGCTTTTGCTAAAATAAAAAAAAAAAAGAATATATCTGGAGGGGAAGGACCCTGGGATAATATTTAAAATAATGACAACAACAAACCTCCTACTTCCTTTATCAAAATAGAATATGTTTCCACAGTCCACTTATTGTTAAACAAAACCAACTGTTCTTTTGAATAACCATTTTACAAATTCATTTTTAATGGAAACAGAAGAAATAATTGAAATAACAAATATAACTACTGTGTGCAGATGCGGTGGAAAAACCAGAGACCCGAAATATGGCAAAATCAGTGCTTCATAAACAGTCAATGGATTTTTCTAAAAATACTTTTTGCTAATGGCAAAGTTCAACACCTCAGAAAAACTCTGAATTAAGATCTTAGAATAAGTTTCCAAGCTGTACAACATGGTTTCAAATACACTACCCTTGTTGTTTGTAAGGCCGCATTGAAGTTTAGCTTAACAGTCATAAGCCACGTGTTTGAACATCTTATGAGAAGTGACCAGCAAAGAAACAAGTTTTTTCCTTGTGCACCCTACTATGAAGAGATACCATTTCTTTCCAAATAGGTCCTTAAAAAATTTCCTTAAAGATATGATCTTGGGAAAAAAAAAAAGTCCAGGTTTGCTTCGTTGAATCACCTGGAAAAATGTTTTCACTTTAAAAAGTGACAATGTAGCACTTTGAATTCTCTGAGAGTGTTCTCTTGTTAATCTCTAAGTACCCTCTGTAATCGGTATGTTATAGTTTACAAGCAAATATACCAAGAGATGCACGCTCTCTGAATGTAGCTCTGCTACATACAAGGTTGAGAGAACTATAGAAAAATAGCATCATCTTCCTGAAATGTATACCTTTTCAGAAGCCATTGGATTCTGTGTGCTGTTGACATAACTGCGGAATTTAAATGCACCTCAGACCCCTTAACAGCTTGAGTTGACAGTTCTCCAAGAGAACATGAGTACATCTTGAGTGGAAGATGAAGAGCAAGAGGAGGCAGAGGAGTTGGGATTTTCTGGTGTTCCTCCTGTCTAACAAAGTCATCTTCAAGGGAAGAGCTCAAGACTTACCAGGGCTCACGTTTGTGTGGCAGGATAACAATGAATGAGAGACCAGCCCTCTTTTCCACTTGTCTGGCACGATCTTCTGGCAAGGATGGGGTAGGAGTTTGCCAGGTGGCTACTGGACAAGGTCTCTTTAGGGGAGTACAACAAGGCTTCAGTCATTGCTTTTCATAAAGTGCTTTGGGATCCTTCAGGAAAGAGGACTGGTGAAATATTATTACCAACTGGCTTCAATTTTCAAACCAAATGGAACCATTTTCTCCAGTGTAATTATTGCTTTGAGCGTTAGTGAATGTTCTTAAAATGGAGTGGATCTCATTTTTAAGTATCCACTTCTTAAAATGTTCATACTGTGGAGAGAATGTTTTTAATTACTGTCTCTCAGGTATGCTCACCAATTAAAAGGATGTGATAGCCTTGCAAATGGTTGCCAAGCATATACACGCATGGCTTGCATTTTTCAGGCTGTCCTCCCTCATGAGTCTACACAGCAAGAGCAAAATCAAAGATGTATAGCCCAAGAAGCACTAGGTCTGGCTGGCTGAGGAGACAGACTCTTGCCTCTTCTGAGACATTGCTGAGAAGATGTATGGTAAATGTGTGGCTACATTCTTAGACCAGATAGTCAGCTCTTTGTGGCCTGGGAATGTATTTTACCACGATTCTTCGGCCTCTGCAGGATTTAGAATAGAGACAGACATATGGGAGGGCCTTAGTCAATGATTTTTGAGGATTTTCACAAATGATGAGAGCTAGATATTACAAGTGAGAGTAAAGCATGCTAGGAAAACGCCGGAATAGAAGACTTGGAATAAGAAAGTTTCCTCCTGAGGCCTCAGATTGGACTCAAAAAGAATAAAAGACAAAAGTTCACCATGTCCACAATAAAACAAAACAAAAACAATAAAACAAAACAAACAAAAAATCCTCAGACATTGTAAGGTGTCTATAATTAGAAGATTGGCTGAATGAATACAGGACTGGGAATTAGAGAACATGGTTGTCTCTCACAAGAATGTATTATTAATAATTTGAACTGGGCTCACAAGGTATTGGAAAGTGCAGGTACAGGAGAACCTACCTGAACAAACAGCTAGTTATTGAGGATATAACATATCCACTTTTCTATAGGAATATTGCTATTGATTTTTAAGTAGATTATTTTAATCAATCAAAATATTGATTTTTAAGTAGATTAAGTATGCACATTGAAATCTAATGTGCATTATTCATTTTATGGGCATGCCTCATTTCCTCATAGAAGATGAAAAAATAACCTTCTGTCCCCAATATAACTTAGTGGGCTTGAAATTAATGCGGTTTTGGTCCAGTATGCCAGAACTCGCTGACCAAATGAGGGTTCAGAAGGGTGGGTCAGTTTCTGCCTTTGCTGCTTGTTGAATGGCTCCCATCTGGTTCACAGGCACAGTCTTCCTCCCATGTCACCACAATGGTCAGGATCAGAGAATTGCTTAGCTTCTTAGTTCCTGACAATTCCAGAATCTTATTTCACGAACTCATTCAAAACATATACAACCTATCTTACAATTAGACATAAGTAAGAACTGAGTGCCGATGACCCTGTCATTCCTGTTATTAACTAGGAGGCATAATTTTAAATGACATTTCTCCCAAATTTGCTTTTTAATTAATTAGCTTAGATATCTATGACATGGAATTTGTATTCCCTAGCAACAAGGAGTTTTGTTAGGTAAAGGTTGAGCAAAGGACTTGAATTTGGAATTAGAAGTAGACAGGTGATTTGCATAATAGATAAGTAGCCTGTAGACAATCAAGAGTTGACTGGATATGTATCAATTCCCAATTCAACAGCCTATTATAAAGGAAATAACTCTGGGTTCTGACCCTAACTCTGAGACTAAATCAGCTCTGCAAATGTGAACAAGTCACTTAACTTCTCTGGGCCTTAACTGACCTATCTGTAAACCCAAGGACTTACACACATTTTATGGTCCATTCTAGTTCTAACATTGACTCTTTGCATACACACAGAATTCATTTAGAAGAAAACTGTGTTTTAAAATCCTCTCAGGCATGAAAAAGGAGCTGTAGTGATTCTGATCAAAATTCTTTGTGGGGTTCATTGAGTATAAAATCTCTTAAAAAAATAAAGACTGAGCTCTGGGCTTTAGTTTCCTAATGACCATAGGCCATGGGCCAAATCTGTACCTTTCCAGTAGGGTAATTATTTATGTTCAAATCAAATGTTTTAAAAATGGAAGGGATCAGAATAACATTGTGAACAGGGGACTTTGTGTGAACTCCCATGAGGTGGAATAGTATAACTGTGTGGACAAGGATAGGGCCATAAAGAGCAATATTTAACTGAAATGCCTGTGAAGCAGAAAAGGACCATTTAGCATGTCAGTGAACTGAATGGGTCTTGGCTTCAGAAGATGAGAAGACTCACGAGTTTTCTGAATATGCAGTGTGATTTGTCTTTGATTTGAGTTTCTTGTTCATGAGAGACTCAGGTAAGGGGCAATGAGACCAAAGCAGGATTTCCAGGTGTTTTTGAGCATATCCTTGGAATGAACCACTGGCAGAGGCTTCTAAGGAGATTTTCCCTGAGGGCAATGGGCTGGATGATCTTGGGGCATAATTGACACAGGGAGGGATGGGTTGAAAGGGGGAAGGTAAACACCCCAGCCCTGAACAATCTGTTCCTTAACCTGGGATGTGGAGTGAGTGGATGTGCCTCTGAGGCTGTGAGGAGCCCATCACTGCCTGGCCATATCTGCAGGGCACATTCTTGTTCAATGACAAGTTCATCACCTAAGAATCTGGGGCAGATCCACTATGATTTTTAGAGACAAAGCCCCTGTGGACTTACTTATCTTAGGATTGTAGAGGAAATACACTTTTGCTCATGTTTCTCTCCCTCACCTTGTCTTGTCTATAATTCAGGCTTTCACTTAGCCATCTCCTTGTACCCTGGAACAGTTTATGAAGCTCATTTTCATGCTTGAATGGGAGCTGAGTATACAGCAAGGGCTGCTTCCTGCCCTATTCGATCCTTGCAAGACAGAACTAGAAAAGGGTCCTTTGCTTTTGTTTCTGGTGGTCTCTACACAGCACTAAGCGGAGAAAAGGTCTGTCCAAGGCCTACTTAATCAGGTAAGTGCTGACGGATGAATTGCACCTGGTGATTCCCAAGAACCTTGTTCTTTGGAATAACCTGGCTAAGCTGGTTCCCTGACAGGGAACCCAGGACAAGTCCACTTGACCCCATGCCCTAGAGCCACAACCTGGCTCTTTTTCCATCAAACTCTTCTTAAGGTTTGAAATGGAGGAAAAACTATGTTAATCTTATTGTCATCTATAGAACTCCTCATCAATCAAATTCATGAAAGAGCCCTAAACCCAGGGTCAGATTACAGCCCACTGCAGAACAGAGGGTGTCTCCTTGAGCTGGCCTACCTGAGCCGCAGGTGTCACCAATAGGGTGGCAAGTTTGAATCATTGCCTCTCGGACTCCATGTTGACACAAAAGCTCCTCCATGCCCTTTCTAGGCTGATCTGGGAATGACACTGGCAACTCTGGCCTCCATCCCCACTTTACTCTAAAAAACAGGGTCTTAAATTTATAACCTTTGGATTTGTAACATTCAAAACGTTTGAAAATGGGTAGGGATGTAGTGGGGCAGGCTGGGGGTAAGGTGATGTAAAATGCAAGGAGGAGGGGTGGAACAGTCAACAGCCAGGGTGCGCCTTCCTAAAGCATGCTGCTGAGTATTTCTGACACCGGGGAGGTTGGGGGGCCCTCCCGGCTCATCTCTGGGCTTGTGGGGCTGGGCAGGCCAGAGCGGCCTCCAGGGGGTGGGCTCAGCCTGGTGGCCCACGGCTTCGTGTCCTGGGCCACCAGGGCAGCAGGGTAGGGCTCCACGTAGATGCGGTGGATTGAAGGCCTGGCCTCATGGCGGCTGCTCTTCTGTTCCTCAGGGAGGCTGGCGGCATGGGCCAGAGCCAGGCCTCGGGGCCCATCCAGTGCCGGTCCCGGCCGCTCGGCCTTCCCGGCTTCCGGGGCCAGCCCGCAGGCCCCGGAGAGGTGCTGCGTGTAAATGCCCTCGGAGAGCGACAGGGATTGCGTCTCGCTGCGCATGCGCAGCCAGCGATGGTGGCGGCTGAAGCCCCCGTAGTGCTGGTGCTTGCCTGGCTTCCGCTTTCCCAGGAAGCCCAGCGGCGGCCGCGCACCTGGCGCCATCTTGGTGTGGTTCTTGGGCTCAAGGCCCGAGAGAGTCAGGCTGTGGAGGAAGTCGGCACACGCATGGTCGGGATCTGGGCCCTGGACCAAGCCCTGGGGATCCCGGCTCTGCCCCGCAGTGGTCTTCATGTCGTGCACCTGGAGGACGTCGGGGGCGCTGCCGCTTAGGCCGCTTAAGGCCTGCTGGGCAATGTCGTGCGATGACAGGTAGACTAGGTCCAGGTCTCGGGGACTCAGGGCGTCACTGGAGTCATAGTCGCTGTCTGTGGGGAGGAAGACTTCCGAGCAGGCTTCTTCATCAGAGCAGGGCTGTGAATCTGCAAAGTCAGAAATGGATGTTAGGAAGAATATAAACACTTAGCTAGAGCCTGCTTTGCTGTTATAGGATGGGTACATTAGGCACCTCCCCGCCCCCCTTAGAAGGGCCCCACATGTGGTTTAATGCTCCACTGTCATCGCTTGAAATTCTTAACAATTTTGAACAAGAGGCCTCACATTTTCATTTTGCACGGGGCTCTGCAAATTATGTAGTGGTCTCTGATCTTAGTTTAAGGGAAAAGAGAGAGAGGAACTACAACAGGTCCAACTCTGAGAGCAGTGGGGAACAGTCTTTCATTCCCTACACACGCTTTTATTATTTGCTGGGTGTCTGTAGAGAGGATGAAACAGGAAACAAAGCTGGATGTTATTAATTCATTTTCTATTCTTACTTTGGAGATGATTTTTGCATTTGACAAAGTAGCAGGAATTTAAAAGGGTGAAGGAAGAACAGAAGACAGTCTGGTGGCCAAAGTCGGTAACCTGGTTTCAAATCCTAGCTGCCCTCCACCTACTTGTTCTGTGATCTTGGGAACGTTACTTAACTTTTTTTGTGCTTCAGTTAACTTATCTGTAAAATGGGGACGATAATAGAACTTCTTACTTATGGTGGCTGAAAGATAATGTATCTAAACACTTAACCACAGCACCAGGTGTTTAAAAGAAAATACAGAAACAGAAGTAAAGTTAGAGGCAGAAATAAGCCTTGAAGTGCACACTGTAACGACCATGAGAGAGCTACAAGTTTAATTCTATAGATACTTGTCATTTAATACACTAGTTGTTTATGTATATTTTTTCCTCAATCAGGTTGTACATTTCTGTAGGGCAAGGACTGTCTAAAATCCTTTGACTTTCCCACAGAATTTAGCCCATAGCAGGTACTTGGTAGATACATGTTAATTTTGAAAACATGCAAGTCCTCTTAAAATGAACAACTAATCGCTAATCTATAAAACTGAGGCAATCCCAATAAAAAAATCTTAACAGAATTTTTAAATGGAATTTAATAAATTAATTTTGAAATTAATCTAGAAGAGAAAATTAATGAGAGTAGTCAACTTTTTTTTTTAAGGATATAATAGGCAGGTGCCTGATTAGCAGATATCAAAGAATACTATAGTGCTTTGGTTATTGAAACTTTGTAGTATTGGTGTAGAAATGGACAGATGGAGGTATAGAATAAAAAATAAAGTCCAGAAACAGTTTTAATTCTGTGTGATAATTTGATATATGGAAAAGATAACATTTCAAAGTAGAGGAGTGAATAGATTATTCAATATATAGTGGGATAATTGGCTATCCTTTTAGCAAAGTAATTAGAGAAAGTCCTACCTCATACCATATATAAAAATAAATTCCATATGAGTTAAATATAACGAGCAAACCTTAAAGTATTAAAAGACAGTATGTTCGTGATTTTTGGGTGGGAAGTTCTTTTTAAACAAGACAAAACCCCAGAAATCATAAAAGTAACTGATATATTTGGCTACATAAAAGTTTAATAGTTTATAAAACAAATGATATCATAAACAAAGTAAAAAGGTAAGTGATAGATTGGAAGAAAATAATAATGACATGTATAATTAAAGATGAATATCCAGGATATATAAAGAACTTCTAGAAATCAGGAAGGAGACAATGCAAATGGGCAGAAGGTAAGAACCAACACTTTAAATAATTACTAATTCAAATGACCAATAAACATTATTATGTTCAACCTAGACAGTAATTAGGGAAATGGGAGTTGAAACTTCAATGAGGCTTTTTTTGCCCATCAAACTTAGAAAACATAATAGAGTGATAATCTCGTGTGTTGGTGATGTGTGGGAAATCAGACTCCCACATAGTGATGGTGAGAGTATAAATTGGTACAGTTCTTTGGACAGCAATTTAGTAGACTATATTAAAAATGTTCATATCACTTGTCCTGGCGGGTCTTTATGTTTGAGAAATTGTTACCATGTACACATGGAGGCATTTACAAATTGTTTACTGTAGCAGGATTTATAATAGTGAAAAACTAGAAATTATCCTGTGGTTGAGAGTGCTTTGAAAGGAAGACATAGAGGCACAGAAGCATTAAGAAATAAAGAATAATTTACTTGCTGAGTTCTGCAAGGGAGTCCATATTCTGAAGGACTAGCTTGCTGATAAAAAAAAAATTCAGGGATAAAGTTTGTTATGGTAGGGAGTCAATATCATGGTTTTTTCAATTTTAGGGACTAGAGCTAGATGGATGCTTTTTTGTCTTGTTTATTTTAGGGTCAGGGTGTAAAGCACTTTTTTTTTTTCCTGACTGGATGAGCAAGGATGACATGCATACTTGCTCATAATTGGCAGGGCAGGATGTCAGTTTTGCCTTCACTCTGCTGGTTGTTACCCAATATTCATTATCCTTTTTTTAGTTACAAAATATGAATTTTGTTTGGGACAGCGATACATTTGTATAAAAGACTACTTTTCTCCCCAGCTTCCCTTGCAGGTAGGCATGGCCATATAATTAAGTGCTGGCCACTGAGATGGAACTGGAAGTATTGTATCAAATTTCTGGAAGTCTGCATAAAGGGAGGTGGCTTAGCTGGGAGATGGGCCATTTCATTGTTCTTTTCTTCCATCTGCCTGTAACAGGATGTGTTGGATAGGGTCATGAAACAACCTTGGAAATAGAAGCCACGTGCTAGGATGGTGGTATTGAAAAACAGAGCTTGGTGTCTAAAGACCATAAAGTTCACATACCAACCCTGAATTGTCTACCTCTGAGCTTCTTTCACACAAGAAAGAAATAAAATATCTTGTGTTTACGATTCTTATTTGGGTTTTCTATAGCATGAATCTAAACTTAATCCTAAGTGATACAATCCTAAATGTTCATCAGTAGGAGAATGGTTAAATAAATCATGGCACATTGTATTGTGGAATATTACCCAGCAGTTACAAAGGATGAGATCAATTTATGTATTGTTCTTTAAATAATGGCTACCAAAAAAGGATTCCCTCTCCTGCTTTTTTGATTTCTTCCCGTCTGTTCAGTGTTTTCCTCAAACATAATCTCCTTTAGGAAGCATCCCCCAACTGTCCCAAAAGGGATTGCTCACTTCTTTGTACTGCTGTAACACTCATTGTGCTTTGGCACTTAGCCTGTATAGGTTTGTATTATTAGTTATCTTTCTTATGTAAATATAACATTATGGTTTCCTGGTTAGACCATGAGCCCTTTTAGGGCAGAGATATTTAATTCATCCATTCATTCACAATGAAGATTCTGTATTGCTTGAGTTCCTGCTCTGACAGAAGCACTGTACTTGGTAATTGAGTGGATATAAAATTAATAAGAAATTATATCTGTCTCTGGGGAGTTTACTGTTTTAATGGAGGTATAAAGCAAATATGCCTCCATGAGACTGTGGCAGAACATAGGTTTTATAAGAGAAGTTTAGCAAATAAGATGCAAGTATATAGGAAAGGGGGATTACAATTTATTGGGACAGGATTGATGAAATACTCTATCATTTCTTATTTATTTTTTACCACCACTTGTTCATCACTATTCTCTGTATTTATTTCTTTATCAACTTTCAAAAAGTGACTTGAGGCATCTTTTAATAATATGCAAACAATAAGAAGTTTATATACCAAACAGGAAGAGGAAACAGTACAAGTAGTCCTGTTTGACTAGAATATGGAGAGTAGAAATGGAATTTTGGTAAAATGAAGCTACAAATGAAGGATGCCAGTAATTGCACCCTTGGGAATTTATCCCAGAAAAATTAGGGCTTATTTTCATACAAGGACCTGTACATGAATATTCATATCAACTTTATTGGTAATAGCCTCAAACCATTAATAGAAACTACCAAAATGTCCTTCAGAGGGTGAATGGTTAAACACACCGTATTCCATACCATTAAATACAACTCATCAATAAAAAGAAAGAACCCCATGTATGTAACATTTGTGAAATAACGTAATTTTAGAGATGAAGAACAGGTTATTAGTTGCCGGGGTAGGGATGGGGCGATGGGTAATGCTATAAAAGGGTAATGGGAATTTTGTGGTGATGTTACACTTGATTGTCTTGTTTATGGTAGTAGTTACCCAAGGCTGCACATGATAGAATAGCATAGATTTGTACATGCAAGCCCATGTGTGTGTATAGGTACATGTGTGTACACACACATACACAGATGAGTTTATGTGTAACTGGAGAAATCTGGATAAGCTCTATGGATTGTACCAACTTCTTGGTTTTGATATTGCACATGGATTATGTAAAATGGTAACATTAGCGCGGGGCTGAGGGAAGGGTGCACGGGAATGTAGAAATGTAGAAAGCTCTACATTTCTTTCCTGAATCCGTAATTATTTCAAAATAAATGTTTTTTGAAAAGAGCATTTAATTTTAAAAAAGGTAGAGTATAACCAGAGGAGTGCATTGAATATCTAGATAAGGAGTTTGTACCTAAAGAATTTTGAAGAATTGACAAGATGAGAGCTGTGATTTAGTATCCTAAATAGTAAGGTAGCAGGCTGGCTTTAAGATGAACTTGATGAGGAAGAGATATCAGGGAGGCCAGCTAGGAAGCTGTGGTCCAAGCTTTGTTTCCTCTAAGTATTTACCTTGTTCAGACTGTGAGGCTAAGCAAGAGCTGGGGTTGTGTGGAGGAAAGTAGAAATTCAGCAAAGTCATTAATTCAAAGATCTTTACTGAGCAGGTGTTCTGAACTAGGGCAAAGTCTCTGCTTTCAAGCAGCTCACAGAGGATGGATTAGACAAACAAGTGAGAAAATGCCTAAGATTAATTTCTGATAGTACAAAGTTCTATGAAGAAAATGAAAGTGGATTTTAGCCAGAGAGTGACTTAGGGGGAAAACTCTTTCAATAAGGTGGCCAAAGGCAGGCATCTCTGCAGAACAGGGAATCTAGGTGAGACCTCAGTGATCAGAAGGAACCAGTAAAAGTTGCAGGGAAGAGTGTTCCAGACAATTGGGAGAAGTGAGTGCATAGGCCCAAAGTTATTAATAGGTTTCAAGCTGTGGTTCCTGGGAAGACAGGAAATTAAACCAGAAAAGTTAAATTGCAACCCTTATTTGGTTTGGGCAGAAGAAGGGATGGCAAATTTAATATGGGATAGGTTGAACATAGGGGATGGCCAAAACATCCAGAAGATGGACTGGGAGCCTGGTCGGGTAGCAAGGTTGAAGGAACATGTTTATTGGTATAGAGAAGAAGGAATTATTGGTGAGGGGATGGTTAAAGATATGAGTGGTGAGATTGATGAATATAACAAGGAAGGGTAATTAATTGTAAGTACCAGTGCTGGCATCAGTCCTTAATGAGAAAGATGGAAAGACTTGTCCTCAGAGATAAGTGGTTAGGGAAGAAGACAAATACAAAAAGGTTTTCAGGCTAAAAGGAAAGAAATGGGTAAAGACTTGGGCTGGATGACTGATATTTTTAAAAGTTGTAGACAATACATTTTTCCATCTTTAATGGGAAAAGTAGGGCACTGCAGGTTAGAGGATCTCAAGATTGTTGGTTGTCTTTGATGATGGCAAGGATAGGTTCCTTAGGAGTGATGAAGAAGAAAAGTTAACTGGAGATTTGAAATTGGGCTTGAAATAGGACCCAAGCAAAGGATTCATAATTGACTTTAGTTGAACTTCCTTCTCCATTTATCTGATTAGTGTTGCTATTCAGCTGTTTGCATGTACTTGTTTCCGTAAACAAGCACATGCAATAATAATAATATTTGATACTTACTTTAGTGCTTACTGTGATCCAGCCATAATGCTAACTGCTCTAAGTGCTTTGTTTCATTTAATACTTAACAACAATTCCTATTTTGCAGATGAGAAAACTGAAGCTTAGCCTTATTAAATTTTCCAATTCATATCGTTGATAAATGGCAGAATAGGCAGCCAAATGCAAATTTGTCTTACTCCAAAGACCTGCTATATTGCTGTCCACCTAGCATTTATATAAGCCTTTCCATGGAAGCGTCCTGAGGGCTGGGACCTGGTTCATCTAATTCACTTTTTGTGGTACCCAGACAGTTACATTAGTTAAGCTCTTATGAAGGGCTTCTTGACATTGCTGCTGCTAGGGAAACATGTTAGATCTTGCATTAGTTTCCTGTGGCTGCTCTAACAAATTACCACATACTGGGCAGTTTAAAACAAAAGAAATTTATTCTTTCACAGCTCTGGAAGCCAGAGTCTGAAATCAAGGTGTCAACAGGGCCATACTCTGGAGGTTCTAGGGGGAGAATACTTTCTTGCCTCTTCCAGCTTCTGGTGGCTGTCAGCATTCCTTGTGAGTGCATCATTCTAATCTCTGCTTCTGTCTTCCCATGGCCTCTCTTCTATGTCTGTGTCTTCTCCTCTGTCTCTTATAAGAAGACTAGTCATTGGATTTAGGGCCCACTCATATAATCCAGGTTGACCTCATCTTAATTATATCTGCAATGACCCTTTTTTTCAAATAAGGTCACATTCACAGGTTATGAGGGTTAGGCCATTGACATATATTTTTGGAGTCCACCATTAAGCCACTAGAGGAAGGATAGTAAAAATGACTGTAACTAGAAGCAACCACTGAGGAGTTTGTGATACTTTCTTCCTCTTTCAGCCCCTAGTCAGGTCAAGCACATTGCAAAAGCAGTTTGTACTTTGCTCTGTCAGCATACAAATAGTGAGCATTTATTGCTTGGAGGGGACTAAGAAATATATGAAGATGTGCTTTAAAGGAGCTAACATTTTAATATTTCAATGAAGCATCATAGTTTGAGGCCCAGTCTCTTGTGGAGAGTCTGTGCTAGTTTCCCCAGGAAGAGTTAGTTGCTTGGTTCTTTTGGCTCTTATAGTATTTTATTTATATCTATGTTACTACATTTACCAAGTTTTATTATAAGTTATCCATTTTCATATTTGTCTTCCTCACTGGACTGTGAACTCTAGAGAGCATACGCTATGTCTTACTCATCTCTGCTTAATAAATACTGAGTAAATCAGTCATTGGAGGAATAGACTAAAGCAGTGGTCCCCAACATTTTTGGCACCAGGGACCGGTTTCATGGAAGACAATTTTTCCACAGACCAGTGGTAGTGGGGGATAGGGAAGAGGCGGAGCTCAGGCCGTGATGTGTGGCCAGGTTCCTAAAAGGCCACGGACCAGTACCGGGCTGTGGCCCAGGGGTTGGAGACTGTAGGCCTAAGGTACAAGTCAAGCAAAGGGATGTGTAGAGTCTTCTGTATTTTCCAGATCATCTAATCTAAACATGGGAACATGAGCAGACCATGAGAACCTCCCAACTAGATGGTGTCTTAATCATTGTTCTTAGCATATTGTGCTGTAATCAGTATATAGAAGGTTCTTAGTAAATCACGTTGAGTGGAATTGAAATTGAAACAAATACTGAAATCTGGGAGCATGTAGAGTAGTGAGATTTGACTGTCTTTTTAATGTTTTACTGAAAATACTGAAAGGATCTAATACACTTAATCTACTATAGAAATTCCTGAAAATAATCACCCAAATTATTTTGCTTTATCTTTGGTGATATTTGACTTAAGAGTTTGCCCAGGTGCAGCAGAAAGAGCAGTTGTTAGACAAACCTGGACTGAAGTCCTGTCTTGCGACTTACTGTGTGTATGATCTTGAGCAAATCACTTAGCCTCTCGGAACCTTTCTGCATCTGTAGCACATAGGCAATTATATTGCTTATTTTCTGTAGGTACTATGAGGATTAAATTAGTTTGTTAAAAATACTTTAAGTGCCTTACAAACAGAAGATATTAATACTATTGAGATTTCTTTCACTCTTAGTAGAAAATAACTGAAAAGCATATCAAGATCATTAAAATATAAACCAGTAATTAGATATGCTTCAAGATTTTTCTGTAAGATTGCTATTGATAATAAAGGAGAATAATAATTTCTTATATGGTATCTTCTGTTGGTGATCTAGTCCAGTACTGCACTTTCTAACTTACACTTAACGGTAAATTAGTAAATGATATAACTTAATTTACTAGAGCTCCCAAGAGCGTGGGAATTAGGAGATAAATCAGGAGAAGACCTAGTTGTAACTCTGGTAACCCAGGGAGGAGATGCAAAAGGGCTTCACTGTGAAGTGGTAAATATTATCTTGTTGGTTCATGGACCCATGCTTGGGAAACACTTCTCTAGTGGGAATCTAAATATTTGTCTTGCATGGTGGTTGTATTATTTATTAGAAGACTTAGTGGAACCTATTGCTTAGAGTGGGATATCCCTCCCAGAACAGTCTGGGAAAATCTCCAGGATGCCAGCCAGGGCACTGAGGAGAATTTCCAAGGACTTAGGCCACTGCTACTCCCTCTCTTCCTGGAAAAGAACGCAAAGTGCAGCTTCCATTCCCAGATCCCGGCCATATGCTCCATTAACCATTGTAGGCACCTTGCCCAGTTGTTATTTTAATAAACCTGGTTGTACTCCTCCATTTCCCTCAGAGGGCCCACTAGGCAGGCCAGCAGTGGTAGAACCTTGAGTTTCCCCTCTGGTTGACCCAGGAACTGTTTGATGAAAGTTCTGCCCATAGTATTAGTGCTGGCTTAGGAAGCTTGGCTTTCTTGCCATTGTAATGGATGTTGTAACTCCTGGTCTCTGTGGGTCAGGCCAACAACAGCAGAGAAGAGTTGGTGTGGATTTTGAGGGCGTTATGAGGAGATGACATTTCAGGAAAGAATAATTGATTTAAAGTTATTGCTTTTCTCTTAAAGGCAGGGGGCATGGCAGGACAAAAAGAAAGGAATAATAAGTCATATTTGCTCTAAAATCTAGCTTCACATTTTTAATGTATCACTATCCATATATATATATATAACGCATGTATATATATCTCTGTATATGTGCTTCAGTGAATCTATTTCCACTGTGTTTGAATAGAATTTAAATACTTTATAAATGAAGAATTTTACTGAATCTCTCATCAGGCCTCAGGGGTTTGTTCACCTTCTAATTTCCCAAGAGAAATAATATCTCCAGATTCCTATTGATATTTTGAACTGTTTAGTTTATGCCATAATGTTCTTAATATCATCTGGGGAAAGGTTACCAGGAAGATTTACATTTGGAAGATTAGGATAATCTTCAAATGCATCTGAAGGTTGAAACAACGCCCCCCTCCCCTTTAGCCTCACCCATGCGTCACTAGGAGAAACAGCAGTATCGGAAAAAAAAATTGCTGCTGCCTGTGACCACTATACCCACAGAAAAGGAGTGGGAGAGAAAATACCCATGTGATGGACCAAATCATTCCACCCCCTGCCTTGAGCTGCCTTTTCTAGGAGCCAACTTTCCCCCTTGGATCCTTGGGAGATGCTTAATTTTAATTGACTCAGAGGAGTTCTACTTTGTGTTTTGAAAACCACACAAAAATGGGAAATAAGTTAAAGAGTTCCACTCCCCTCCTCCCCCACCCCCAACAGATATGCACAAACAAATCCATGGTACTCCGTAGCCTTAAAACAGAATCTTGGACTGGCACCAGAGGCTAGGTTTGCAATAGGCTCTATATTTCCAGCAGGCTCCTTAGAAGTTAGTGAACCCTACCCACACAGAATGGAATTGTGCTGCAAACTTTGCCCTGTGAGTAACCCAGTGGAGATGTTCCTCTAAATTGGATTTTTTTTCCCCTTCATAAATGGTTTCCAAACAATTCAAAGTGGTTGAATTGGAAAGGACCTAGCATGCAGTGGCAGATTTCATTGTTCTGAAAGGATTCTGCTTTTGTGAGGGGATAGGACACTAAATGTTTCTCCCCAGCTCTCGACATTGCTTCCCTGTCACTGGATTCCATTTGTCATTTGCTGCCCTCCACATCTTTGTGTTTCGTAGCCTGTGGAATCTTGGCTTCAAAGAAATAAATGGACCCGAGAGAGTTATATTTTAAGAAACAGAATGATGATCGCTCACATTTTAAGTTAATAATAAAATCCAAATGTAATTGGCCAGATCCTCCCAGCAGGGAGTGTGTGCACCCCATCCTCAGGCCAACGCGAGAGTTTGGCATTTCTATAGCATAGAGAAGGCCACGCTCATACAGCCAAGGAAGAATCCACTTAGGACCCTGGGGCCAAGAGACGATTAAACACTGGGAAAGTTCTGTGAGCTGAGAGGGCAGACAAGGGCTGTGAAGGTGGAAATAGAATTGAAGAGTTGTTTGTGGAGTTAAATGAACTGTGGAACATCATAGCGTATATAGCTTTCCTGCCTTAAAACATACTCTTTCAATCCTACACTTCTCCAGCAGCTGCCTTCTCTCCTCCTTCCCTGTCACAGCCAAGATTTTAAAAGAGTGAATCTTTCTGGTCCCACTTCTTCACCTCTCGTATACTCCCTGATCTACTTCTGTTCAGCTTCTATCTCTTTCCTTGCACAGACTGCTCTCATCAAGATTACTGATGATTTCCTTGTTGAAAAAAGTGAAACAACAGTTTTTCAGTTATTTTATTAAACCTTTCTCCATCATGTGACATGCTTTGATTTCTGTGACTCTACTCTCTTGTTTTTTTTAAATCTTCTTTCTCTGCCTGTTCCTTCTTAGTTTGTGAAGTCTCCCTGCCCCATTCCACAGGGATCCTTCCACACTTTCCTTTTCTTATCCTATCTACTCTCTCTAGGCAATCCCAAGCATTTTCGAAGCTTCAAATATCATTCACATGTCAACAAATTCTTAAATCTATATTGTTAGCCCGATTGTTTTTCTTAAGTTCCAGACTCTCTACATCTTGTTTTCTCTGAATGTTTCTTTTTGTTGAAATGTTCTAAAACTAACTCAATTTCAACATGCCCAACCACCCCGACTTGTTTATCCTACCTTTCTTAACTTTTTTTGGTAAATGACATCATGATACCCTGAGGCACCCATGTCGGAAAACTTGGTATCTCCTTTGTTAATAGCTTGCTAATTGGTCTCCCTGCTTTCAGTGTTTTTCCCCTATGGTCTCTTCATATAGCAGCCAGACTTGATTTTAAAGAGTAATTCAGAGCATATCAATCTTTGCTTAAAAGTTTTCAATAGCTTTCCATCACAAGTAGGATAAAATCCAAACCTTTTACCATGGCCTACAGAACCCTGCCCATTCTGGCCCATCTCTCTCTCTCCCCTATCTTTTACAACTCACCTTTTTGTTCACTGTGTATCAAGGATGTTGGTTTTCTTTCCATTCCTCACCCACCTCAAGGCCTTTTGCTGTTTAGTTGCCTAGAATATTCCAACTCCAAGTTGCATTACTGGCTCTTACTTCTGAGGTTGGTTCAAATAGCATTTTTGCAGATAGGTCTCTGCTGATCATCCTAGTGAATTCAACTCTCTCCTTGCCTACCTGCTATTTCGTATTACATATTGGAATTTTTACTATCTGAATTATCTTGTTTGTTTATATTTTCATTGTCCCTGTTTCTAGAATATAAGCTTATGAGAACAGATTTTGCTTTACTTACCACTATATCCCTGTTACTTTGAAAAGTGCAAGCACATAGTGCTGGCATATTGGGTAACCAATAATGTTTTTTAAAATAAAAAAATGAATACTGTCCTTAGATCCTTAGCCAAACTACTTGCAGTTCTCTGAACTACAACACAGTTGTACAGTCTTCTTCCTCTGCCTATAATGTTCTTCTCTTTCCTCTTTTTCTGCCCAGCTCCTGCTTATCCTTCAGTACTAGATTCTGCCACCTCCTTCAGGAAGCACTCTTTGATCTTATGAGTTTAAGGTTTAACGCCTCCAATAGACTCCATAGCACATATGCAATTACCATGTAATTTTTTGTTAATATATCTGTCTCTTTCATTAGCCTCACTTCTGGCAGAGATGATATTTGATTTGTATCCCTAGCCCAGTGGGAGTCTATAAAAATACACTCTAGAAACTCTACTTAAATAATTCTTTTGTTGAATTGTTTGTTAAATCACAGACTCCTTCGGTAATGTAAATTAGCTGTCTCCTAAGTTCTTCCATTTGCCAAGTTTTGATTTTTACACACTGGGGTTTCTAAACACAGGAGCACACAAAAACTTACTTATAGAAAAGGTTCATATCACCATAAAAGTTGTCTATAGTAAGAATAATAGCATTAAATATGGTATCTGTAATATACTGTTATACACCTGTACCTCTGATATAGATTGTCTTATTCACAAGTAACTGTTCAAGGTATATACATTATTATTCTCATTTTACATACATGGAAACTGAGGCTCAGATGGAGTAATCTATTCAAGCTCATACAGCTAATAGAACAAAACTGGGATTTGAATCCAGGTCTCTGATTTCTAAGCCCAAAATCTTTCTGCTACACCATGCTGCCCCCTATGGGACAAGCTCACAAACCAAAACTATTTATTAAAAATATTATTATAAAACTTAAAAAACTGGCACTCTTTATAAGCTATAGAATCAAGAAAGATGCTTTGAATGGTCATTATTTTAATTGACTAGAAAAATGGCGTTAGTCTCAACATGTCTAGACAAGAGCATTATATTGCCTTTACCTAGTATGCTTTCTCTCTGCTTATAAGCATAGATATTTTGTAGAAATTTGTGTTAACCCAATCATGTTTTTGCTGTGAGACTTAATTCCCAAGGGTGGCGGTACCTTGCTAGGCATCTCCTCTGGCTAGTCTGTAAGATCATCATACCTATGATGAATCCAGCTACTTATTTGGACTCACCTTCCACCCCAGATCATTGGTGCTATGTGGATGGGAAGTTTGTCCTGAACTCTTACCAGTTGCGACCTGCTTCCTGTCAGCTCTTATTTAATAAACGTTAGGTCTGTTCTCTTTCCTTACCTGGTTTTGGTCAGATTTCCATGGCTGGTGTGGCTCTCACCTGGTACCACAGTGGTCCCCATTCTGCATCTCTGAAGCCATCTCCCTGCTTTGTGTCCTTTTATATCTTGGAAGCATGGACTAGAACTGGAATGAATCTTTCCTATCCCTAAATGGAGTTGATCTCAGGTTATTGCCCTAGTTTCCTACCCCTTCATTGTTCTGATTTTATTCTCTCTGCTCTCTTAGAGTCATACCACTGAGCAGTGTTTCCTACCACTTGCGGGAACCAGTGCCTCAGCATGAACAACCTCATCTGCAGAGATAGGACCAAGAATCTGATGACTGAACAACAGAACTTACGACCGCATTGCTTACCACTCACTGCCTTTCTTCTGTGCATCTCTGGGGATGGGGATGGTGATGGAAGACAGTCTATATGTGATGATGTAGAATTGATCTTCTTGAGGTTCTGCTCATCTGAGGGGTCTATCAGCTTAGTGATGGGCAAGCCAGAAACTGGTTGTTTATATCTTGCATACTGTAGAGCATCCATGATCCATCTCATTTCACGCCAGACTTCATCTATTTGCTTTGGAATAAAATGGTAAAAGACATTAAGTTATCAAATAGTTATTATTAATAAAAAGGAATAAATTTCTCTGAGAGTCCAAGATGATCCATTTTCTACAGTATTGCTTTTGAGCAAGAGTGAAATTTTTTTTTTTTTTTTTTTAAACAGAGTCTCACTCTGTTGCCTGGGCTGTAGAGTGCTGTGGTGTCAGCCTAGCTCACAGCAACCTCAAACTCCTGGGCTCAAGCAATCCTTCTGCCTCAGCCTCCCGTGTAGCTGGGACTACAGGCATGTGCCACCACGCCTGGCTAATTTTTTCTGTATATTTTAGTTGGCCAATTAATTTCT